>CM052316.1:19050595-19157901 GCA_028455605.1 Lasioglossum malachurum
AATAAAATGATTTTTTCATGAGTCACAACCCGAGTGCTAAGGGTTAATAAAATGGTGTATTCTGTCCATGCTATGAAATTATTCCAGGCGTTTTTTCATTTAATCATACAAGATAATACGCGCGAAAATGTTTACCATTTCAGGTCACAAGTGGAAATTTCAGATAGGCCTAACGCATATCGAAATACAACTTCCTTAAAGCGACCATTAACCTGTCCTACCACCGTATATCCCTCAGCTAATAACAGATAAACCATTATTTCAATATTATCGTTGCAATTTACCGTCACTTAGGAGATTACGCGCTCACGCACCGCGTTGCGATTATTTGCGATTTTCGTTCAACCAGTTCTGTTTCTGGAACACAGTGCACGAAGATGTACAGCCATGCGAAAAATTACTATCGTCTATTGATTAAAAATTATATACATACGTCTTATGTTCCACAACTTGTAATACGTCACTTGAGAAAGTTCATAGTCGATACAATTTACGATAAAATAATAATTTTTAGACTTGGTATGCTTGAAGTTCAAGGCTTATGAATTATTTATCAGCAAGAACTATTTTTATTAAAATTTCGTTACATTTTACCATATTTCTTTTCCTACGTATTCAAAGGTTTTACGAACAAATCACCTGAAACGAGTTCTTGTAAATAACAACACAGTCAATGTCAGAAAGGAATACTCAGTACTTTATTGTTAATCATTTGAACGTATACTTGAATTCATCTTAAGAATTACAGAAAGGTGCGTGCAGAGGGGAACGTTTGAACGCTTGACTCTTTTTGGCACTTAACCAAGAACGAACAATAAACACGTTTCCCCATTTCTCCCAGCGACCAATAAACACCACATTCAACCTTCTCGCTGTTGAAACTTTCAGATGTAAACCGCACTAACCATCTGACACACCAATGTATTTACTCTTTCCTATATTTTTTTCTATAAAACATTCTTGAAATTTTCGATTACACAAAAAATGCTTGTTGAAAAAGTACACAGAAAAATAAAGAAAATCTGGACTGCGGATTTCATGAATTTATAGCAAAAATGCCTAAGTGAAATATAGAACAGTGAAGTTACCTAAAGTGTGGAAGAATATGTTTACACTATTTTCAATTTGTTAATATCATTGCACGAAGAAATACATTTTTATTGAACTTCTGTTTCTTCCGATGGACGCAGACAATTTTTATTTTGCATAAAGAGACCCGCAGTCTAGTCACAACCTTAAAGATACCCGAACTAGTGTCGCCAGATGAGGGGAGGGAGCGCGTCTCACGTGACTAGCGTCGTAGAAGGGGAAGGTAGAGTGGGGGCACAAGTCTTGATCTGGTGACACTGACCTTAATAGTTAAAAAAATTTGGTTAAGAATATATATGGCAAAATCAAGTGTCAACAACATGAAGGTCCTACAAAATCGTGTGATCTGTGACCAGAGTTGGGGAAAAATTTTTATTTACATAAAATTTTTGCACAACTCTGTCTGTGACAGAAGAAAATTTAGATCCGTCCATTAATAACAAAAATAATCAGCATACGTCCACCCCCTCTGAAAGCTTGAACAGCAAAAATTGTACGATTGTTGTTTGAGAAAGCAAAAAATCTCGTAGGTCGCGTGGCGTTGCGATGATTGATATCGATCGCGTCCGTCGACAAAACAGTTGTTTTTCATTTTGCTCCCCGCATGGTCGCGTTCAAACGTTCGTTCGCGGTCTTGGAATTCGAGTACGGCGTAGCTTAAGACTCGCATCGATTCCTTTCGAAGCATGACAGTTACGTCGCTACGTCCCCCGTAGATCTCTGCCCTTAATCGTAGATCAAAGAAGGAGCGTGGATATGCGTCGCGTTCGCGCGAAGAACAGACTTACGCCACTGGAAATATCTACAGCATCGTTCGAACATCAAGCCCCACAACACTCGCACCACATTCAATAGAGTAATATCCAACCATTATTGCGTTCCTCTTAATCGTGTAACGAGTATCAAAGCGTCGGTTGTAGAAGGCATTTCAACTGGAGCGAACAGCAATTCGGATTTTCCAACAATTAACCGGTTTAGTCGAGTGTGTTAGGTTGTCCCAAAATTTCTTTTCATTTTTCTCCCGAACATAATTATTCCACATTATTCTTTGCAAATTAACCCTTGTACGTTCCAAGAGTGAAAATTCAATTTATACAATTTATATATAAACTTCTTATTCTCGAATAATTGTGGGCGTTTAAACAGCAATAATTTGTGAACGGAATCGAAAGAAAAATTGTACAGCTCGATTAGTCTGTTTTATTTCCTATTTGTTTTCATGTTTTTGTTCAAAGTCGTCCAAAATGAGTGGACGAAAAGAGATTAAAAGAGTTTACGTCGATTATGCGACTACTACTTTTTAATAGCGTACGAGGGTTGAAATAAAAATGATCTCACGCGTAAAAAATGTGTTTAATACATTTCAGTTTAATGTTTGCGAAGAAAGCGCGAAGAAATTTTAAGATAACCTACTGCACAGAAGGTAACAGAAAAGTGCCGAGTAGATCAAGAAAATCACCGAGTCTAATTAGAGGAAACTGAACGTAACCAGCATCGTGCCTAGGCCAAAATAAGACGGACACCAATCGCTCTAACTCCGAAGCAGTGAAAAGAATTAGAGATACCGCCGATAAGCGGATTTCCGTGATGCAATAAATATTTTCAGTAGTGTCGATCAGGTGTCTGAGTCTACTGCCCGCTAAAGATAGTGAGATCTCTTTCCTCTTTTCAAACGAAAAGGAATACAATGGAACGATATAAGTACTTCGCTACTGACGGGCTTCGAATGTACAAGTTAGTCGGAATTTTCACGGGCAGCTGGTGGTCGATCGTTTGATTCGCTGGAAGGGACGTCGTACAGTCAATTTTCCCAAAAATGTGAACGGAATCGAAAGAAAAAGTTTTTAAATAGATTAGTCTTTTCTCTTATTTCTTATTTGTTTTAATAGAGTTTGGTTCAAAGTTGAGCATCCGAGTCTAAAGAATCATTTTACTTATCTTTTTCATAAGAATATTTATCATACATCTTTGATTTTAAAAATGAAGTTTAGAGATTTGAAGATTTAAGAGAGATTACACAATTAAATAATTATAATTGAGTATGGTTATTTACTCAAAATTACAGTATTCAACTCTTTTGAAAACCCATGAAATTTTTGTCGTACATGTTTAAATATACGAATTAAATTGTGACTCGCATAAAACGCCACAATTTACACGAATTTCTCTGAGAAAGTGAATTGAAAGTTTTATGAACAATACCTCTTTAAGCATTAAATTCCAGGATCATCAACTGACAAAGTTTCACCTCTTTACAGTAAAACAAAGAACAATTTTATAAGGGTGGTTTTCTATCCTAGTAAAGTAACAATGTGAAATCAACTTCTTCAAACAAAGATTTTTGTCCACGTTCTGGAGAAAATTGACTGCAACGCGAGAGAGGACGCGACGTCGCCTCGGAATCAGACTCCGATTCCCTCGAATCGTCGAACGTATACACATGAACGAGTAACAGATCCGAGAACGAAATGCAAGGTAGCTCGAGCTGACTACAATATTATAATCGGTTCGAGCCTCGACGGTATAACGTAAAGACGATTATTATAAAAGCGTTCTACAAAGGCACCAGCTACCGCGAGAACCTCCCGGTGTGTCGTCTAGCGCCGATATCTAGATTCGTATGTACAAGTGGATAGACTTATCAGTGCTCAGCTTATCGCAGCGTACTTGTCATCAGTGTCCAGGAATGCTGTACACGGTACCAGTTTCGTAGGAATCGAAGGACCGAGAGCTGACTAGAAAAAGTATCGGAGGCGCGGTTGTCTTTCATCGATCGGCCAGGCGAAACGCGGCGTCACTTTATCGTCTTCTGTAATAATATTTTTTTGCGTTTCCCTGGACGACGAATCCGAGACTGTGAATCCGGGAACGGGAGAACTTACAAGGTTTCTGTTTGAAAGCTAGTCGGGATAGAGTTCACTCTCAATTCCTCTCGGAGAGAAGCTCGAGGACCGGGACACGCGGGTCCGTTTTTTTTCATTTCTTTCATTTTCCAACGCATGCACTAAAAACTAACGATTGTACACTTTCCGAAGAGTCGAAACGGGAGAGACCGATGGTTCGGTCGACGACGCTCGGATAGATGATGATTTTTCTCCGTCCGCTTTTCGGTATCACAGTTAACCGGGATCATTATGCACCGGGCCGATCGTCCTCGATCAGGTTTTTCAGGAACGTGTAAATGTCTTTGAACGTCGGTCTCGAGGTCTCGTCCCTCCGCCAGCATGAACACATCATCCTGTAGACCTCGTCCGGACACATCGTCGGTCTCGGTAGATATACCTGCAATCAGAAATTGGTTTCTGTTAGAGTATTCTGTGAGGTCAGACTTTCGAGTTACCACCCTCCCCTAAGTTTTTGACATATACGTCATTCTACGTCACGACCAGGC
Organism: Lasioglossum malachurum; assembly: GCA_028455605.1. Taxonomy (NCBI): domain Eukaryota; kingdom Metazoa; phylum Arthropoda; class Insecta; order Hymenoptera; family Halictidae; genus Lasioglossum; species Lasioglossum malachurum. Next base: position 19,055,076 of record CM052316.1, read on the forward strand.
TGCGCAAGACACGCAGGAGCTAAATAAAAATGTCTTTCTTTCTTTAATTATTGTAGTCCACTGCTTTGAATTGTACGCACCCATTTTTATTATAAATGCATAAAATCCGCAATCGAGTCATGACTTTCGTTTTGCAAAAAATTGTCCTTTTTTTTGGTTTTCCAGTTTTCCTGATCTTCATTCTGTTATAAACACACTGCAGATTTTTATAAAAAATTTTTTTCCATTTAGAAATTAGAAATAGAGGTCGATGGTAACATTTGCTACTAAAGGAAGTCCAACCAAATTCGAATGAACCGAAGAAATCAGGAACCATTTCTGAACACTGTATACGTTTAAATCTTCTCAGCAGCCATAAATATAAAAAGGTCTTCCGGTTTAGCTACCTGTAACTCGGCTCCATAGTACATATGCTCGGCGTTTTGAATGACTTGATCGTTGGTTAGATGCTGGAAAGGCTTCTCCCTGGCCAAGCTCATTACCTCCCAGAGAGTGACGGCGAAGGACCAAACGCTGCTCGAGCAGGTGTACCTGTCCTGAAGTAGAAATGAGATTCAATAAACGATCATCCGTTAGCGTTAGGGGTCGCAAAATCGGGGTATACCGCAAAGATCGTAGTCGAGAACCTACGAGCTGTATCAATGTATTAATTGTAAACAATTTTGTAGACTATATGAATGATTTAGATGAATATAAAACTAAGATTTTTTACTGTACCAATAAATTAATAATTCAAGGATATGAAGCATATTTTTAAGTAAATGTTTCACCACATATTTTCACTTTATTATAATTATTGCTTAAGTGAATCGGCAACTTACGATCTCTGGACAATACATTTTGTTGGAGTGGAGGAGATGGAGAAGAATTATTTAGCAGAAAATGTGTTTACCAACAGAATGCTTTCCCACGGCAACCATCTGATTGGCGCCGGTGGTCTGCCGCCTATGTCACTGTAATCCTTCTTGTAAAGGTCACTGCACATCGCTATGTCGGTCACTTTCACGGTATAAGAGCGGCCCACTAGACAGTTTCTGGCTGCCAGATCCTTGTGCACCAGATTCTTCGACTCGAGGAACCTCATGCCCGATGCTATCTGCGTCCCCATGTACAACAGGCAGCCTTGGCTGGCGAACACATAACGTTGCTTTTCAGCAGGGTGACATTAATTGATTGAGCCACTATCCGAGCGGCTCGCGGAACAACTTTATTTTGATGCGCGCCGATATCGATACCGATCTGGGAACATCTTTCCTCGGGCACCGGACGCGGAATCATCGGCGATCGCATCGACAATTGTTGACTAGGCTGCGCTCGTTTCATAAAGAGTTTATGGGACTTTTATATCGGGGTGATTTGTAACCGTCGCGCACTGTCATTCTGGCCGCGAGCGAAAGAGTTTTGGTGAAGAGTGCAGCGTTGTTGCATCGAGTTGCATGAAGATGCAAATTTTTAGAAACGTTTTCGTAGATACGAACGTCACTGTTTTAGTAAATTGCGAATGGTACAAAACTGTGTTAAGAAATTTTGTAGTCCATTCATTTGGCAAGATTTGTGATTTTCTGAGACAATTGTTACAAACTGAGATTAAGTAAGAATGCGTTTTTTCTGTTTAAAGTTTCAATCACAAATATTTCACACGTTCTCATATCTCTACAGTTCTGTATTGGATTTAGTCATTCGTGTCTAGTTATTAGAAATACAAAAGCGTTTTATTAAAGATATAAAAATGTTGAATTTGATGACAAATATATTTTAGAAATATTCACAATCCGGAATAAAATTGAAAGTCTCGTAAACGACCACGCTTTCCATATAATTTTCCTAAGATCGTAACTATTAATGGAGAATAAATGGAGTTTTTTTTTCTTTATATTCCAGCAATTTTTTTCTATTAAATTCCTAAATTCCATTTAATTTTTTTTAGTCTAAAATTTTTTTAACAATGACCACAATGATTCATAAATAGATAAAACTAGTTCCCATTCTTACTCTCTGACCAACTTGATTCGTATAAGCATTCGCAGTCCAGTTGCAGCGAAAGCTTCGTGCGACGTGACTAATATTGCATTTTGATGACACAGACTCTCTCGGACACATCATGCTCGATTATATTCGAAATTGTATTTGGGGATATTAATATTAATTCGCGATATTAATTTGATACTGGATTCGACGGATTTAGATTGATACTAGCGATTTATGATATGAGTGCAATCATGGGGGGACCAATTAATCTCTGGTAGTTCGATTAGATTGCGTAATCGAGGATCGCCGTAGTACGAGCAAATATGAATAACGCCGTGGTCATTTGCACAATTTATTGCTACATTTCTTTAAAATAACCGAAGCAATTTCCAAAATTGTTTTACGACCAGTATTTTCTTATCTTTCGATCATCAAAATAAAAATTTGTATTTATTGTACGCTTACTTCAATGCGTAAACATTCATAACAAAATAGAATTTTATTTTAACTGAAAATAAGCCACTAAGTTAATTCCTAGCAGATATTGTTTAAAATCTTCATCAGACTCGATATTGCATGGCATTAATAATGGATAATTGAATTCCACATAATAAAAAATTTAATTGAATAGTCCAGGCACTAAAGTAGAACAACCGATCCTGCATGATCCGATTTAGAGTCATTACTGTCATTCGTAAATGACGAATAGGCTTGATCGATCAAAGCAGCGAACCGCGGAAGAGTTGCGGATCGAAACCGGAGAAAACTGCGAACCGTAAAAATGTTGAAATTATAATATTGGAGCGATCGTTCCCATCGTTTCCCGATCGCGGTTCCATTCCGGTGCGTTCGTAAACGCGTCCCGATATCGTTAATGCGGAGCGTATATCGTTTAGATGTATCCGCCGTAAGGAGCAGGGACCTCACCTAAGGGCCTTCAAATTGCAGCTCGGCCTAAGCGTTCCCGTAAGTGGCACACTGTACTGAAGATAATGGGCGAGATCACCGAGTTCCGTGTACTCGATGATCGTCCACGGCACTGGATCCACGGAACACACTCCCAGGACCCGAGCCACGTTCGGATCGGACAAACAGGACAGAAATCGCACTTCTCTGATTTGATCCGACGTACTACCGGCTCGAATGTCGCTGGTGCAAGCCGGCACGCGAGCGACGACCAATCTCGGTGCATTCGGCACCATGTCCTCCAGTCCGACCGATTCGCAAACTATCGCCTGCAAAGGAAAAGCAAAATTTCATTCAGTGATTCCACCAAATCTTTATTCTGCACCCTTCTGGTAATTTGATTTCTCACAATTTTTGCCTGATCCGTCACGCTTCGAGGTGAAACACTATTCTGGTAAACTCGGGGGAGTCGACTTACACCGAGCGAGGAAGAAACAGACAGGTATGCGTCACTGATTTTTATTTTTTCTTGTTTTTAGATATTTAGAGAGATTTCAACCAAAACTATTTATCTTTTAGTGCGGTCTTATGCGCACAGTTTTGGTCTGATTTTGTTTTTATTATTAATGGCTGTAGCTAAAAGATCAGATTGTTCTTGTTCCACATTTTGACAGAAGTATAACATAAATAACGAAAGAGGATCTCTTAAATTCCCACGGCTCATTGGATTCTCATCTAGGAAACTTTAACGACTTGCAAGAGTATTATCGGTGAATTAAGCTCTGAATAATGGGATGATCGATAATTAAGAGATCCGGACAATCGACGCTCTACATTTTTATTCAAGATCTTTCAGTCTCCCTTATGAATTCCATTAACTAAATGACCTTATTCCTACAAATCTAGAAGCCCTGGTAGCTCGATTTACAATGAAATTAAATTTCAAATTCATTTCTTGGCTTGTTAGCCTTTGGCTTCGTGGATATCATATTTTCCTGCTTCTTGGAACGGAAATAACGAAGGGCTTTTCATGTTGCTTGCTAGTTTAAAATGATACACTGCAATATTTCTGTCTTTACTTTATAATTCAATTTTTTCGTAACTTAATACTTTTCAATTTTTAAGTTGCTTACTTAAAATGATACCCGACAATATAACTAAAGACTTTTCAAATTTCATGTTGTTTGTTCAAAACGATTTTCATATTTGTTTAAAACGATATACTGCAATATTTTCCTTTCGTTTGTAACTACATCTTTTCGTACCTAAAGTCAACTTGTCAGGGAGCTAGGGTCTATAGTGTCTTTAACGATGTATGATCGCTAATGCTCGCATAAGCCGACGAATCTTCCAAAATATAAGGAGTCCTGCGTCTGTGTACATATCACATGTGTGCATAATGTACAGGGTAAATGCATTATCCCTCAGACCTCGTTGTCGTCCCTCTTCGATGTTCCGCGAGCAAAGTTTCCCTGTAGTTTGTAGACGTTCACATTCTGGTGTATTGTCGAGTTGTAATAGTACCGCGTTACAACCCTATGGTATCACCGAGTTTATCGATTACGCGATCACGACATGAAATTAGTGCTATGCCTGGTAATCGCGGGTTATGCCCCGGTGCCAGTCGCCAAGTTTAATCGTACAAACTCGGGATCATAGTGCTTGGCTGTTCTCCCATTTTTCCAGAACCTTCCATTAAAGTGCTGTTTCATTCACTTTCATTAACTAAATTCCTTACGTTTCTCTGCAATTTAAAGAGCTAAACTTTATCAGGTATTCATTATTGCGTCTTTTCACAAGCTGAAGATTCGTGGCTTCAATTACAAATGTATTAAAACTTTTAGTGTAAAACATTTTAGAACAAACCATGTTCTAATGCTAGAATACTAAACTGATTTAGTCAGAGATTGCTGAATTTGTATTACGTTCGAATAAATACATTAAATAATTTCCCATAAAGGAGAATCATTACGATTTCAATAATTATTGGATCGTAAAATATATTTAGTAGTTCTTAATATTTTTGTTGATTTTATTCGATGCTCTTTCGTTAATTATAATTGATTTTTTTTTAATGCTGCTACTTAAATTATGTAGTGCTGAAAATTATTTACGCTACGATCTAATATAAAATGAAAACATTTAAAGTAGTTATTATGAAACGCCCTGTAGTTTCATTATTAAAAGGGCAACACCTCTGAGAAAGTGTTTTCTCATCTGCAATGATTTTGAAACGTTCAGTAGTTTCAGTATTAAAACAAATTTTAATTTTAACAACAAATTTTTAGTATGCATTTTGGCATGTTTAATTATGTCAAATTGTATTAGATTTGATTAATGATATGCAATAGATGGTCAGACATTTTAAAACGTCCAGTAGTTTCAGTATTAAAAGAGCAACGCCTCTGAAAAGTTGTTCTTTCACCTTCAATGTGTAACTATGTAAAATTGTATTAGATAGTATTAGTCATGTTCAATAAGGAAACGGGAATGTCGTTTCGTCAGCGTATGCAATTTTCGAGTTAGCCTGAAGTGGAACGGGGCGCGTGTACGATCGCAGAAGCGCAACAGCGTGCACGTGCACGGTGCACATAGCCAAGCGCATTGTTTCTCAATCTCTTTTATTCCCCTACCTCGCCGATATTCCTCGAGCCAAGTTTCTCTGTTGTTCGTAGGCACTGTCGCGGTATATTGGTGGGCTCTATTTCCTTGCACTTGTACGGCTTGTTCATGCTGGGCGCGATATTCCAACTAACCACTGGCGCCGGTATCTGTAAACGTAACAAAGTCGCTCGTTTTATCGTCGCAATAATTGTTCCAACGCTATGGCACTCCGCTTATTTATTCCATACATGCTCCCTACTTCGCTCTACAGAACTATGCACCACTAAATACATATTATTTGTTTAATCACTAGACTGCGGATTCTAGATGTTTATCTTTTTCATAATAATTGTACTGTCAATAAGCAGAAGGCAATATGTTTTTTTAAATTCTTCAAATGTTTTTACATTTGATCAAGTCAACCAAAGTTTACTATAATTTTTACAATAGAAATATAAAATAGAAATATTCTGCGATAGATTGTAAGTAGTAGGGATTCGACAAAAATTTAAATCATCCCTTAATGAAGCATACCAATATCCTTAAATTTTTCTAATCTTACTGTTTTATATTTCACCCAATTTTTTCAAAAATACAAAGAAATCCGCGGTGATCAATTCTGACTTTGCAGTTTCAGTTGACTTAAATTGCTTTGATTTCGCGGAGTATTTTGGGGTTGATGAACGTTTCAGAGATGGAGAGACTAACCTTGTGCTTTTCTTTAGGCGCCGTGTGCCAACGCTTCGAGTGGATTTGATCGACGTCTCGTTGGTGATTAGACGTGGTCGCTATATTGAGTTTCGCATTTGGACTGGTGTAACTTTGAAGGGTCCTGTAGTATTGAGAATGACGCGCAGGGGAGTTGGTCGGCGACGAGGCGCAACTAGGCGGGCCTGCTGTCGATTCCGGTCTTGTATCGAGTCGAACGCTCTCCTCTGACACCTCCACGTCCTTCAGGTCTTTCGGGGATTCTTCTACAAAAATCGATCCTTGTCAATCCTCCCAATCACCCCTTTACTTCGCGTGTGATTGCCTTTTTACGAAATCCTTCCACATATCGCAGCGAAACGAAAATAAACAGCGGCAAATCGCTAGTCTCGGAAAGCAGATTGTTTCCTCGAATACAAAATGATTGATATCACAAAAGACTGCAGATCTTTAAACGAAATAGAAATTTTCTACAGTAACTACATAAGTATTTACAGTGCGTAAGTATTCTACAGTAGTACTTTCTACATAAGAAACAGGAGCTACATTGTCTTTCCTTCTTTAATAATATTGATCGGTTGAAAATAATATTAAATTAAATTCTTACTACAAAAGGAATAAAACCTGCAGTCCAATGATAACAATTTTGAGACATTGTTAACTGTAGGTCATGGCAGCTTTGAAATTGCTCTTTTATCGTCGTATTAACTTGGATTTTTAATTTCCACCTTTCCTCCAGCGAAATCAATAATTTATAATTACTTAACTACTTCACATCATATATTAATTTCTGCTGGAAATGTTTCATCATTACCGAGACGTAAGTTTCATTTATGGTACTGGGAATGAAGTTGGCATTAATTAAAATCGATTGGAAAAAATTCTGCAATTTTCGTCGCATCGTTTTGCCATTGATACGTGTATGAAATACATGTGGAATATGTAAAATATTTTCGAAAAATCAACTTTTGTAGTACAACTGAGATTTATGGGCGTCACGGGTAGCCGGAGGCGGCGTTGTTTCATCGACGGAACGCCGTCGAGGCACATAAATAACTTTCGCGTTCTTCGAAGTAAGAAATGGAGAGTTTCGACGTAAAAACTCACCGGAAGTAGCCACTATCGCGTACGTAGATTTATATTGGGGACTGACAAGCGGTGAATTGAATTGTTCCATTGTTAAAGACTCGTGCATACTCCCGTCCTCCGGCATGTCCGGGGAAACGTGATTGGCTGTTTCTGCCAGCATCCCTCCGGGAGTTAAATTCAGGAGGAGACCCTGGAAATGTTGAATTCTTTGATTTAATCGAGAACATATTGAAAGTAGGCATGCCACAACGTAATAACAGACACTTCGACCAATAATAGTCGAAGAGAGTTAAGATAGAGATTCAAATTTAAACAGGTCCCTAATAAATGTGATATTTATGAAGAATTTACTCTTTGAGCTTAGCTCGAAACTTTTTTTGCGAATTGAAACTCTCGTCAACATGCTTGCGTAGTTTTTATAATTAAAATGATACCAAACATGACACAATTCGGATCTCATTTACTTGTTTCATTCACGATTCAGTAGATGCAAACTGTATAGTGTTTGGTGTCATTTCAATCAGAGAAATGTCACGAATATGTTCATAGAATTATCAATAAAAAAAATGACGATCTAATATTTATGTCTGTAATTTACGAGATTTATCGAAAATAATAAATTTTTTAATTCACAATTTGCCGAATTAAAGTGTGCAGCAAAATTCAGCGAGATACCAGCCGAAAATATTTTACATAACTTTTCCCGTCAAATGTTCAATCAAACGTCTGAATGGTTCATTCGATGAAATTGAATCATAAAATAATGGGAGAAAATAATAAATAAAATAAAATACCGAGGGCACAAAGAATTATCAACGACCTGCACCCTCTTGGTTTAAGGGCTCTCATTGATCCGTGTGATCCCGAGGTGACGAACTTCGCTGACTTTTAATAACAAATTAAAATCCATTTCGTCGCTCCCGGAAAAGTTCCGGCATATTTATAGCTAGCTTTTACCTTCATGTTTATGGCGAATCCAAATGGATTTTTCAACACGGTCGGCGAGCTCTGAAGTTTTTGCCGTCGATTCAGAAGTAGAATAATGACGAACACCAGCAGAAGAAGTAGGATAATGGCAGTCAGAACACCTATTAGTACCTCTAAGTATTCCTGACCCTCTCCCGCAGCTGTAACTATGCCAAACGGTTCTCTTTAATGCAAAACAGTCGCTAGTCATACTGTACCTTTATTATTTCTCCGGATAAATGGAAAACTGATTAAAAAGTAGCCTCTTCTTTATGCTAATGTTTGGACAAGGCTCTTCAAGTCACATTTTAAACTCTCGCGACCTCGAGTTATTAAAATGTCGAGCAATGTAATTTTTATCTCAACAATATTAAAATAATGTCATAAGTAGACTGCCAATTTTATGCAATTGTGACAAAAATGAAGGTGGTCACAAATTTTTTGTAAATGGATGTGCTTTCGAGGTTTCAAGGTGGCCCCTGTTTTCTCAAGGTTATTCAGTGCCGTTCAAAATTTAGCTTCGATAGACGGAGGCACGTCCACTTAGAGATTTGTGATCACCATAAACTGTTTCTCCCGAAACAGTGTAAGTTTTATGTACAGGGTGTCCGGGTGTATGAGGGGGTGACTCGACATTAGTAAATAAGTCGCGGCTGAACTTCTTTTATTTCAGTCAAGGGACCAAAAATTTTAAACTTCTCTGAGTGTAATATGAGACAATTCGACGATAAAAAATGATAAAACTTTAAATTCTAGTGCGAAGAATTCAAGTTTCAGTGTGTGCAGTTCATTCGTTTCAAATTTATACGCGAGTAAAGTAGTTCGATTTCAAGCGCGTTTGACAGGTTAGAACGCTGCCATATTGGTTTCCAGACATAGGAGAGGTATGATGTAGTGAGCGGATCCGCTAGGTCTGGGTGAGGTCTTGGATTCCTCGCACTAGAATTTAAAGTTTTATCATTTTTTGTCGTCGAATTGTATCATATTATCAGATCATTAAGCATATAACTTGACAGATAAAACACAAATTTTAAACACATTTGTGAAGTTTCATTATCAACGACCTGATACATTAAGAAAAGTTGACAATTTTTGGTCGCCTGAGTGAAAGTCTATCCTAAGTCCAAGATATGGAATATTTGTATTCATAAACTTTGTATATTAAGTAGATTCCGTTCGAAGTCTTCACATGTCTGACCCGATGTGATAGAAGGGGTAAAAAACCGAGTTTCCCAGATGTGTCTACACGTCGTTAACCGTTCCCGCCATCGTGCCGGTTTTAATAAACGTAACCGGGAGCATTCGAACGTCGATTGGCTTGTAGGAAGGAGTAAATCGAGCGGGAGCAATTCGAAACGTCGTTCGGGATCGATCGTTTCGCGACTCGACTGCGAATCTTTCTCGACCGGAAACGGTTTTATAGCTCGTAAAGGACGGTACGTCCCTGGAATGCCTCCCTTCATCCTTTCCGCCGCTTAAAAAACCGTAACATTTTTATCGGGACAGGTGAAAAGGCTAATCGAGGGAACCGGCGGGGGGTGAAAACGCAGAAGAACGGGAAGAAACGAGGAGGAAACGGGGTAAGCAGGAAGAAGAAAGGCCAGTCGGATAAAGACGAAACGCGAGGGACTCGATAAAGCGACTTTACAATGCGCCGTTACATTCTTCCAATTTTTCATGTCGGCCGGGGCCCGCTTCGGTGTTTTATCGGGCGAGCTCTAGCCCGAGCACGCTCGAAACGGAAGCGGCGTCACAACGCCGGTTTTACGAGAGAAATAAATAAGCCGGCAGAGTGGCCTCGCGTGGCGATCAAGATCTCACGTCGACCCAGAGACTCGGAGACCGATTTGCTTCGATCAAGCCACGCCGCCCGGTATCGTTCGAGCGGAAAAGGAAAACGGGCCAAACGCCGCCATGCTTCGCCGTTCACCCCTCTTTGCCATCTACGAGGCATAAAAGACGCTATAACAGCGCTTAATATTTCCGTTTACTTCCCAGAGACAATTGAATGTGAAATAACCTTAAGAAGTCACCCCTAGTTAACTGTCTGAGCAAAAGACGAATTTCAGATATTTTTTAAAAGAAATCTGATGGACCATTTCTTGAAACAATTACCTTATGTAAAGGTACATATATTGTAGAGTTCGTGATCATTTTTATGCTGCGCAATCTTAAGAAACGTCCGAGTTACAGCCTCTCTTCAGAAATCATGAAAATGTGATTTTAAAAAGCTTTAAAATTGGAGAACACAAACCGCAATTATTTGTGCGTCAGCCTAACAGTTAAGGTTGAAAGAGTAATATAGTCGGAGAGAAAAATTAGGTGCGTAACAAGTTCAAGATGCTACCAAAGGTTGAGATGACGCGCAAATTGCAACGCAACGAATCTGTTGCTGGGAATATTCGTTTGTCTGCGGGAGCCTTTAATTCGTGGCGCATACCCGGCCGCGGACGCTCACGACGGGATGGTTCGAACCGGAAAAATCTACCCTTTAAATCACGCTCTTTTCCATGGATCCAAAAAAAGGAAATGGACAGGAACAAGCCGGAGGGCTTTTAATTCCTTCCGCTCTCGTCCCATTCTGCTATCCGACACTTTTTTTGCGTCCGTTTAACTTCGTTCCGAATCCCCCTTTTCTTCCCTACAATCGTATTTTATGCGTTTTCTCTTGCTTTCTTTGATCCTGTTTTGCGTATTACACGACTATGACAATATTGACCGGGGTAAACTGTAATTCAGTTGCTGGGGACGTCGAGAACTAGTCTTTCTCACTGCTAGATTAAATGGGCAAAGAAATGTACTTCCTTCTTTGCTTCGTGCAGTTGATAATTAAGTACAGTTTAATTTTATGCACTTGTGAAAAAAAGTAGTGATCAAATTCAATCTTCTAACTGGTGAAGACGAATTAACTCTTGATTCGTTAAAAATTGTTCACATTCTTCTTAATTCAAGAAATAATTCTTTCATTTTATTGTACAGAATTTTTGTTACGTCAATTTTATTTGTCTCATATTACGTCTCCCTAGATGTTCGTAATTGAACAGATTGGAATAATGTAACATTATTCATTAAGTTTTACCTTATTCAAATCATTAAAGTCAGCAATAAATTTTTTATTTGGTTCTTGTATCTCTGTCTCTCTGAAAATCGATTTTGGAAGTTCGCCTGGTACGTAAAGTTTCGTGACTGCGACAAGTAGAATCGGCAAGTGATGACCAGACATGCTAGCCGGGTCTTATTCAATTGCTCGTGTACCCAATTAGTATTTAAATTTGATTTCTTCGAAAACAGAACTTGGTAAAGAAATTCATTCTATTCGATTCAACTTATTTTTCCATTAAAAAGCAGATGTATATTATAAGATGTCTTTAATATTTAATAATTCAATATACTATGATTAGACTGCGGATCTTATGCGTTTAAAACACGAAAAAGACTAAGCGAAATTTTAAGTGATTAATATCAATGTATTATTTTCTACTTATTAAAAACAGTGAATGAAGAAATTAATTTTTGTTTAGTCCTTAATCTTAATATTTCATAATCTTTCGGACCTCTGTCGTGTTATAATATACCTGTGTTATTTAACTTGAATATTTGATTTTGTATTAATTCTTTCTGTTTATTTCTTAATCACTCAATTTGCGTGTGAAAAAATCATCAATATTTCTCTCAAGACATTCTCGTTAACGGTTTGTTATTACATTTTCCTTATATTCAAAATTTCCATCTTTCACTTGTTCTCTGCATTATCAAAATTAAAATGCATTTATCGTGAAACGTTCTGTACAGTTGCAATCCACCAGTTACTTTTTGTCTTGTCCTTATCTTTCGCTTTTCCCAGTGGTTCTAACGCTACTTTTTTCTCTGCACTCCCTTTTGATCTGTAGTTGTTCTATCTTTCGCATTCCCCTTTTCTCTTATTTTACAAGGACGCTTTATTTACGATGCTTTGCTCGCAATGATTCAGGAAACTGGAAGAAACACAAACGGATTTGTTGCACAACGAGAATAGATTTATGAGCCGGTGCTGTACGTCTAGCTCGCGATCGCACATGAGCAGATTGTCGTCTAATTAAGCCATTTCTGGCTGACTGTATTCGCGTTCCTCATGGGCGATTTTCTTTTCTAATTTCCCGGCTCCGTCCTATTAACTGTTTATTTTAAATCGATATTGCTCCTGGACCGGGTGCATTTCCCTGGTCAGCTAGCCCCGGTTAATCCCCCTCTTTATCTACTCATTAAGCACCTCTAATTTCCTCCATTATCTGTCGCTTTTTCCATTTTTCTTTAATCTCCTTACGAATTCCTCCCGTTCCCCGGCATATCTCTCAACCCGAATGTTCCGAGGAAAAGCGCAACGTTTTATCAGGAAAAACGAATTATGAAACTATTGCAAAAATAGACCTGTCCGAATCATTGAATATTATACTGTCGCACAAAGACACGATTACATTCCTGTAATCAGCGAAGACTATAACATTTTAATGAGATTCGTGGCAGCGACAGAAATACTTTGCGGTCGAACGAAAGTGCACTGGGGAGCAATTAACCCGTGAATTTTTAAAAAAAAGGGGCAGGTTGGACACATTTACAGGTCGGTTCTTGGTGAACAACGTTGGATTCGGCAAGAATCTTTTAAAGGATTCCTTCTACCCAAAGTCGTAGAACTTTCTCGAAAAGGGATTACTTTTTTAAATATGAAATAACGTTCTAAGAATTTTTAAAATATAGGTTTTCACACAATTCTTCGACCCGGTTAAAAAATAACATTCATCAGACTGTGAATTTTTATGCCGAATAAAAATTGTTTCTGTTAAATGCAAGGTACGTTAGACATCCAATTGTTGAAAAATCGTTTTAAAGATTTAAAAATGATACAACAGCATCTTCAGTTTTTAAAAATGTTTTCACTGTTTTACATGTCACATCCACTAAAATTTCAGAATTTCATATTGTTCGAATGTAAAATAAAATAAGCAGCGCCTCAAGAACATTTCAGTCTTAACTATTCAACCAACTTTGATTTTCCAGTATTAAGCAGTTAAACCTCTCTCGCAGCATTTGATTTCGCGAAATCCCAGTGTTCTTTTCCTGGGAAAGCAGTGCCATAACAATTTTAATAACAAGTAAGCCAGGCAATTATCCCCGTCCAATTCGTTAGTCGCCGGCTTATTTTTTCGCGGAATTTTTTCTCGGGATAATTTCGCCGAATATTCCAGACGGAGGGAATATTTTCCAGGTTTCGCCGGCGCTTTCAAGTAATCAAGGAGCTGCGTACACCTCTGGTTAGGAGAGCGAGGCTCGATGGCATCTGTGCTCGAGAATCGCACGCGTTTGCAGGCGCTCGAACGCGCTCTTGCTTTTTTTTTTTCTCTCGCGCGGCATCTTTCCAGCTGTTTGCGCCGGAGAATGTTCGAAACCGTGGTTCGGTATAGCTCACTCGTTACCAGCGTGTCTAACGACGTGCTTCTTTATTTTCTGGACTGGATAATCGCGGCCGAGCGGCCGCGTGCCGCGAGAAACTGCTCGTTTATTCGCGACGGTCCGGAGGAGGAGCATTTAGCCGCGAGTGTCCCAGGGACACAGGGAATGGAAGATGAGACCTCTATTGTTGTTTGGTCCATTAGGAACGCACACTTGCCGCTCCGTGTCTTTTACGACCCGTGTCCTTTGCTCCTTTGCCACCGACGCGACGTTTCACTCCTTTGACACACGGTCGTTCGGTTCTATTAACAGTCTTTTTCATTTCTGTTGTTACAGTGACGCGACGACGCTCCGACACGCTTCAAACGGCCTGCCCGTGATCTTGGAATTATGCACCACTCTGCCCCTTTGATGTCCACTTTTTTATAGCCCCGCATCGTCGTGCATCGAGCCACGCAAATACGGATTTTTCTGCACTACTTTCCGACTGCAAACGCTGGCTTTCGAGGTCGCGACCGACTACTAGCTTCCCTGCTGATGATCGTTGGATTTGCGATGGTCTTCCTGGTCACCGGGGGCGAAGGAAAATTTCTCGGGTTTGTAAACAATTATCTAAAGTTATACGGAAGAGCTATTTGTTAACAGGTTGAATGCTGAGGTGCTGACCACCCCTATTGGATTAATTGAAAATGATTGTCATCTATCGATTTCACGTGCAATTTAATGCAGTGGACTAAAGTCCTTCCGACACCCTTAACCGTTTACGAAAAACGTTGTTTATGACATATGGTTCGTTTCAAACTTCTTCTTTCCTCAATGAGTAGAAGGGATTCATGTAAAAAAAGCTTTAATAACAATTCTATTTGTTGTAAAAAATTTTACAGCAACTGTCACAAATGTCCACCGGTCCAGAAGCATTAAGTATACATTCAAAATGCAATAAAGTCATGAAAAAAATTGAACATCGATGTTAAAAAGGCTGTCATGAAAGGAAACAACAACAAATATTTAAGTTCGCCAGGATCAATTTTGCAAGATTTCTACTGATTTGAAATTCGGAAGATGTTCGAACTGAACGAAGTTCTAGAAATGAATAAAATTCTGAAAATCGTACAGAATCGGGGTTCTGTTTGCGATGCACTTTCCCGAAGTCGATGGGAATCGATTTGTCGAGGCAATACGACGGAAGGATCGAGTTCTTTCCTATCCCGTTTTCCTCGCTTCCTCGAGCGAGTATCCTCTTAATCCGACTAATTGTTTACGTTACGACGAAGTTACTACGTGAATTATAAACTATCCAAGTTTTCCCCCGGTTCCACCGGCGGGTTTCGCCGTGACTCCTAATCTTATCCTCTCCTCGTCAAAGAATGGCGGCCTGGTTCCGCTAATGAAGTTACTTCCTCGGACAAACCTTATGTACTCGCAAAAGCGGAGGAGGACGAAGTCAATCGTGAAGCCATTCTGCCGTATAATCGGACGAAGAAATTGGGAAATTAATTTCCTGACCGGAACACAGTATCAGCAAACAGGAAAATTAGATCGGGCTGCGAGGAACGGGGACTCCGAGAAACGGATCGTTCTCCTTTTAATGCGCGCCTTCGTTTCCTCCTCGGGCGAAATAGTGTTCCGAAAGAAATTGTTCGACTGCTTACGAAAACAGTAGATATTGGCATTCTCTGAAGAAAATGCAAGTGGTAAAACGAAATGAGGTGATTTGCAAAAGTATATAAAAAATCACGGTTTAATTCCAAGTTTTTCAAAAGACATTATGTATTTCGCACAGAAAATCTTTTTGGCATTTCTGTGGCACATTTGAATCTGAATATAAATGATCAATTTATCATTTATGTTCACCCTACTTAGCCTCTCACTGGCATTAGTTATTTCTACACTAGTAATAAGAATTTTCTACCTGTTTCTTTACGTTTAATAGGTCGAAAATAATATAACAATGTTCTAAATTCATTTTTCAGCTATTCATTTTTGTCATAAATGAATAAAATCCTCTGGCTAGCTATTACGAACTGATTATCGTGTTTAATATTTATGAATATTTACATGAGCAGATGTAGGGTAGAACGAATGGGCAAGTTGAACAACATGATCACTAGTCATTTCGTGGTTTTACGAAAAAAAAAATGATTGGGTGAGAAACATCTACCAACCTTTAAAATTTCTTGGATACATTGGAGCTAAAAATCAATATAGTAAAATGTTGAAGTACAAAGGACTCTAGATTCTTTAGAAAATTATAAAATTTCTGATCAAGTATAAATCTTTTACAATTATTATGAGTTAATCCATAAAAATCTGCAAAATTAGAATTCCCAATAATTTTGCAATTCGACCAGTTCGGAATTCGTAAAAAGTGTAAACTTGATCGGGACCATGATTTATATATTTTTTCATAGCGCGGTAAATAAATTAGTTTAGCATCGTGCAGTGAAATCGATGTTCATGATTACTTAAGTTTAGGAGGCCACCGTCCCAGAGCAACGCGACAGATGAGAAAGATAAGGAAAGTTTCGAATGCTCCGGGTGTAATTAACTCGAGATTGATACGAATTAAATGACGCCGGCGTCGAGTCACTTACTTGTTTGCAAGTTAAGATCCACCTCGGGGTTCATTGGAATTTCTCGGTTGCTGAAGTCGGACGCCGACTCTTCGGTGACATTTTCATAGGGATTGGCTGAAACGAGGGAAGCGGATCTTGGTAACTAAACAGTTGTGGCTCTAGCTTAATCTAAAGGACAATACACAGTTCTTCTCTCCCGTAGCCACCGAACATCTGAGCCGTTGACGATGTTTCGCGAGCTGCGAAATTCAATCTTCAAAGATGGCGAAACAACTCGCAAAATGAATAGATATTTTATCTGTTTTAATCTTTGCGGGAAAGGATTAATTATATTTACCAATTTATTATTAAACATGCAATTTCGGATCATTTTTCCATCTCCATAATTTAATCCGAATGTGCACGTCCAACATCGTTCATTTACATTATCAATATGATGTTATTTAATATGGTTAATGACGGAATAATACTGAATGTAATGTTTCTATATAAACACATTAATTGGTACACTCATTGTTTGCCTTTTAGTAAAATTCGTCGAGTTGTTCCATCTAGAATTTGTTGAATTAAAAATGTTTTCGAATATTAGCGTTCTCCGCAGCGGCATTTGTTTTTGTTCATAAATGCTCTCATCATGTACTCGTCAATTTCTACTTTACTGTACACTGTTATGTACTTTTACCAAAATCAATATATAGCAAAACAGGTATTGAAAATATCAGTTCTCACTTTCACGGAATTAATACAAGTATAGTCACTATTCCCCGTCGATGTATTGTACATTTTTATGGAAGTGTACAAATCAACGAAATATTTTTACTTTATTCCCTCGACGAAAAAATATCTTCCTCTTTTACAAAATAAATTACTGTATCTATTAATTAACAGCCAGCGGTGTATGTTTGTCTGTTTCTCTATTTGGGACTGCAGAATTCACAATATCCAATAAAATGGTAAATGAATATTTCCGTTCTCAGAACAGCACATCCGGATTATTCAAAATCTTCGATTATCATATTTCTGATAATCATCTAAACAATTCATGGCTGTAGTGAAAAAAGAATATAATTCCTTTAACCAAATATTTCCGGTGACCATTATTGACTGACAGCTCGAGAAACATTACAATGAATCTCAGTTTGATTTTTATTTTCCCATTTTGGAACGTTCGTTTCCACGGGGATTTCCACGGGCCGGTAATGTCAGTTCGATGTTCGTCGGCGTTAATTCAAACGGTCATTAGGATCATGGCGATGAAATTGGTAAGATAGGTGGGCGGATGCCCGGGATAAAGACGCGCGACGAACGTTAAAAACCATTGCTAGGAAAGAGATAATCCAGCTGTCGTTACAGCCCCGTTCGTTACCGATTTAACAAGATTTCCGGCGGCGGATCCTTGAATGGTAATGAAGTAACTCGGTGATTTTTCAAAAGCGCGGTTCAACGATCCCGGGAGTGCCCTCTAATTATTTCCTACCGCGTTACGAAAGTTACGACGACGACGACGAGCAACGAGGAGGAGTACGAACTGGAAGATTAATCAAACTGGTGCATCGACACCGTTCACGCTGGGAAGAATGATCGATGAAGGGACACCGGGGATCGAGAGATGAAGGGAGCTTACTTCCGTCGAACGTCACTTCGCTGATCATGATCCATCGGGCGGCGAAGTACAGATGTATCTTTAGAAGCTTCCCGCGGCGCTCGTGCAGGCCTATCGACACGTTCCGCGCGTTCTCCAGAACGATGTCCGGGATGTAGGAGTAAGACAGTGGCTCCTCTTCGTACTCTTCGCCATCAGGACTGAACCAGACGTCGGCTTTCGAGAATACCTGACGCAGAAAACGCAGAGAACGCAGAGCGCAACCTTATTAATTTTACTTCAGTATGTCTTCACCAACGCACAGTAGGGTATTTGGCCAGAAATACAATCGTACAATTTTTGTTGTCCGATGTAGTGAAAGGTCTGAAGAATAAGACTTTAGTACTGTTTTTTAATTGTACACCCGTGAAGTATTCAACTTCATCGAGAGTCAAGAGATTTAATTTTATTAAACAGTCTCTGAAACAGCGTTCATTCATTGGCAACTTTTAAGTGTTTTAAGGAAATTGTGTAAATTCTTACATTTTAATCAGGGAGGTGTCACACGAAATGTTGGTAGAAGTTTCATAAAAGTATGTGCATTAATAAATCAGTTTTATCGGCGACATTCATTTTTTTAGACAATTCTTATTTTAAAAAGATCTTGTTTAAGGAAATGTATGTCGTACAATTCAAATTTAAAGGCTGCAATGATCTTATTGAATCCATCTTCGAGTCCTCAGTTGATTTTGAAGAAAGACTTTCACATAAAATAATTTACTGTCCGTTCAATGGAAAAAAATCACACATAAATTCGTACGAGCTTGTTACAGCGAGAAAGCTGCAATGTGTGAATTTATCACGAGAAAAAGTTGTTCCCATCGTTAAATATTAAACGTCGCATAAATAATTTTGTATACTGACAGAGAAAACGAAGATAATTCTGTGCGACCATAAAAAACAGTCGGCTCCATCAACAATCGCGACTCAATTGTTCGTGACAGGTCATGCCTGAGGATGTAGGGCGCGATAATCGGCAAATTAAACGGTACATTAATTACCGGGCAGATAATACCTCTCCGGTGATTCAATACGTAACTTGAATTGTAGCCGGGGCGCGTGTAGCGATGATGCTCCTCTGTTCGTCACGGTATCAATTTTATGACTGGTTAAAATGCCATTTAATTAAAGCTGCGATTTACATTAATCCTTGTTGTACAATAATAATACAACAATGTGTTATCCCGTAACGGAGACGGGCAATCGCGGGCGTTTTCGTGGCGGTGTGCCCGGCCACGGAGAGAAGAAAGATGTACGCCTTAATAGGCGTTAGTTGATGGACCACTCGCTCAACTCACCGTGTAAGCAATAACCGGTACTTAAGGCCGACTCACTTTTAATGGCGCGGCCTTTCATCCAGATGAAAGGAGATACGAGCGATCCATCCGGTGTATCGCGCTGACATTTCACTGTACACGGTACAAGCCGTATCGGGCAGAGTTCAGGCCTGATTTTTAATCCGTCGCGGTTGACTTAAGGCGTTATCCGTGCCACGTCGACAGCGGGACTAGCGACGCTGAGTTATTTATGCGACTTTGACAAACCCCGTTTCACTGTGATCAATAATAATCGAGCCATTGGAAATTTTATCTATCGATTAACACGTTCCTATTATAGTAGACTCCTGTTCGACACGGTTAAAAAATTATATACGGTGTTGCCCGGTTAAGTGTCGCAGGTTCGGGCCTGTGTTGCGAAACTTATCCCCTCACCGCTTCATAGATAATAAGAGTAATAAGATAATTAATTAAGCGAACTGTATATGCATTTTATGTACACTGAATGTGTATAGAAAATTGTTTAAAAAAGATTGTAGACAGCTTTTAATCTCTTATTAAATTTTAAATTGAAAGTATTTTTGCACAGCTTAATGTATAATGGAAAATAATTCTCGTTGATGTAAAATGGCGAAACCACACTAATTGATCTCTATAAGCATTGTCTCCTAATAGAATTTCATGTAGCAGCAAAGGAACGTTCGGAAAACGAAATTATGTCACCGAGAAGCCGTGCTAGAAATAATTAGTCTGCCCGGTTGTGTTAATTTGCAAAACTGTATTACAGCTACGACTGTCGCTCCAGGATATTTTAAATCGCGAGTTCGGTTAACCGGGCCAGGGAAAATATCGGGACACCGAGTCTCGGAGAGCTGGTCGTTAAAAGTTTTATCTCCGTCGTCGATCCGATCCAAAAGGTTTATGAGTTCGTCGGAACTTAGAGAGGGGAATGTATAAACTGATTACCTGGACATCGCGGGAGAAGTAGTTATTGGTGTAAATGTGCACCGCCTCGAAGATCCAGGTTACCTCGAACTCGAACACGAGCTCGACGTAGCCGTCCTCGAAGGTGTCGCGCATCCAGGCGATCCAGCCGGTACCTGCGAACAAAAACGTCTCTATTTCCCACGGAATTGATTTACCGCGAATTCATTCCTCTTTCTCTCTCTCTTTCTCTATTCCGCCTGATTCAATGGCAGACAACTTCGTTAGAGTGGATCGAAGTTAAAGCTTGAGCAACGATTGATCTATTGTTTCCCTCGTTAATTGAATTGATTCCGTTCGGGGTTACTTGCCGGGCAGGGCGCGGGCTTTCTTCTTGCAACGATCCGTTCGGGCCCAAACGTGTTTTGTAAACCGGAGTATAAACGACTCCAATGTTCGCGGGTGCTAAGTGCCGATAAGGGCTCGCTCCTGTCGAATGCTAAGCAGCAGCAGCCTGTCATCCGTTTTTTGGGGCAAAGGATACGAAAAGACAGAATGGACATTCATTTGAACTACAATCAGTCTCGTAATTGATGGTGCACACTTTAAATCATTGTACCTTTTTTATAAACTGACCAAATGACTTAATTTTTCTGCCAAGCTACACGGATTCGTTCATTACGTGATACTTTATGAAAATTTTGGACAATTTGAATTAAGTCTGGATTACAGCCTTTTTTTTTACCAAAAATTAAATTACAAGTTATAGTTTCCAGCTTACAGCCACGATTTATCAGTTTCGTTGAAATTTCCAGCGTGTATATAATTTACATGGATCTACAAAACACAACTTTTAAATTTTCGTTACGAGCCCAATTAAAAATATTGTAAAACAATTTTTACTATTTTTGTTCTTAATTCGGACTCAATTGAAATTGTGCAAAATTTTCCTAAAGTATCATCTAGTAATATAATGCATCTAGTCAATTTGTATTCTGACTTAAAGTATGTAGCATCAATTAAGAGATTGGCTGTATCTGTAAATCCGTAGTTCTCAATTAGTGTGCTACGTCAGGAAGGAGGTTAATAATTTTGATGTCTATAAGAATGATTAGAAATATTAGTCTTGCCACCGAAAAAATTATCAGAATGAAAATTTGCAGTTTACCACTTGGATAATGACTAGACTGCGGATCTTTATGCATGTATAGCAAAATTGAGTAGATAACGTTCAAAATTGTTGGAAAATTTGAAAAATTTATTAAAGTCATTAAGGGAAGATGTAAGATTCAATTTATTTTTTTTTATTTTGCATAAAGATCCGCGGTCTAGTAATGACTGACGCTTGGGATTGGCACGGGCGGGTGTAAGACACTGAGCTGATCGAATCCGATCCTCGATCTGACGAATGACACCCGGAGGACTCGAAGCTGGGGGCGATATCTAGGTCGAAGATTTTCAAGATACCTTCCATTTTCGGCACTTAACACCCTACCGCGTATCCACCCACCGATTACCTCTTCCATCTCCCATGTCCAGCCTGTAATTATCCGCGCCGACCTCGCCATCGATTAGCCGGCCCAGGCCATCGGTCAACAAGTTGTCTTGCCTTTTGCCGTCGTAAGAGACGTCGCTGAGCTCCGCCGTCGGGGAATCCGGTATGGTGTAGCTGACGACACCACCTGAAACACAAGGCGAACTTTCGCGTGACAACTTCCCGGATAATGCTTCTCCCTTTTAAAGCAAACTCGGTGTGCCCGGGCAAGTTCGCGTTGTTCTTTGCTCGCCGGGACAAAGAGGGTGTCGAGCGCGAGCTCCGACCTGCCGCAAGAAAGAATCACCGCGTTGACAGTATTGTTTCGTCAGCTCGGCCCCCGTATTGTTTTGTCAACCAGCTTACTTTTCACCACAAAACGATCACCGAGTAGCACAGACTTCGGTCCAGTCGCACGCAATTCCCTCGCTAGGAAAATCAGCCATTAACTCTAGAACCTCGAGGAGGAACACTCCATAACCCCCTAATCGAACAATTAAAAAGCTTCAAGTTCAACGACGTTGACTATACCTACTTTAGCTGTATACGTTAGAATCGATCGACTAGTGTTTCGTGCCTCGTGCCAATTTTAAATGTGTGTTTGATTAAAATGTATGTTTTCCCATTAAAACAAATTTTCTGATTGGTCGCGACGCTATTAGTTAAATAGAGCTAGATTGTTGTCTGCATGCCATAGAGAAACGCGATATAGCCGCTATGGAGGTTTCAGAGTTAAATATCGCATCCATCTACAAACATTAAACCATTCGGGGTTATTTAAACATTTAACTGGAAGCCATTTACGCATTCATCTGGAACTCATCAAACAGCCGTATACGAAACTCTGAAGGACGCCGACAAATCTGCGTATTAGTTTGGTTTTGCATGTTTATAGGAGCAGCGTTTAATTAAACGTATTTGTATCAAATATATTTCACATACATTATACATTATTCAAATATTTACGGAAAAAATGTATTTGCTCGTTCGGTCAAACAAGGATTAATTGAAACGTAGCATCTGTCCAGCGACACTTTTTTTTATCGTTAATTTCAATTATTTCACTGTCTTCTGCTTATATATTTTTCGGTTCGGTCACAACAACTTTTGGGGGTGATATTAAACATGTACATTCGATGATAATTGTCCAGAAAAAGAGAAAACACAAATCACAGTGATCAAATTATTACAACAATCAAATTTCATAAGAAAGTTATATTAATTTATTATTGTATTTTATTACATTTCAGTTCTAATAATTCGATCATTCACTCTAAGCACGAGTAAAATATAAACAAAATTTTTTAAAAATATGAATGATGTCTCCCTAGTTGTTTTCGCCTGTGGCGGGTGAGTTAGATGAGTTTTGAGAACCTGCTTAATTACAAATAACTTAATCAACGTCCAAAGAATGTGTAAAATATTTGTTTATTTTTTATCTTTCAGCAGGCAACAACTTTTTCTGTTGTATCTTTATATACATCCAATAAATCCATTTCCTCTGTAAAGCCACTGAAGAGTTTATAGCATATAAGTTAAATTAATTAAAGGAGGCTGTGTTAATTGAAATAATTAAATTTTATTTCAGAATAATTATTATTTACTGCTATAACTACCTTGCACTGCTGTCAAGGTTGCGAGAAATTTATTATTCTGAAATAATGTTTTACAAATTGTCAATAAATGCACGTCTTGCTACGTTTAACTTTTACACATGGCTCTGCAGTTCATGATCTTGTGTAAAAAATAAAAAATAAAAATAAAATATAAATGGTTCCTTTCCGTTAAAGTGGAATTCAGATGGGTGTGGACTTTCGTGAGTTTATACATACAGAAAATGAGAAGTATAATATATTAATGGAGTTCCAGCAGGAAAAGTGTTAATTCGAAGCTGCTGCTGGCAAATACTGTCTCAAAGTGGATGCTCCTCCACTATGTAAAGGAGATTCGGCCAGAGTAGTTCCGGTGACCTATAACGCGAAAGTTTCGCGGACAGAAACACGAAGAATTATTGAACAGAGCGCCCGATGGTGGAATCGTCAAACGAGTCACGGATATTATTACTCGTTCGGTGTGTCGCGAGCGTGTTGAGGGGTTGAGCACTCACGGGGCGAGAAAATTAATAATGAACGGCAAAAACGACGCGGCGGCCACTTGGCTGTGTCGTGCTCGGAATCGCCTAACTGCTCTTAATATTTCACGGTGCATATGTTCGCAACCGGTCCCGCGTGTCACGCGATGCGGTCAAGCGAGTTTCGGCATCGCTGCATCAAAACTGAACACAATTTCGTATCACCGCGAGAAAAATCTATATATTCCTTTAGAATATTACCGTGCTAAGCGTATAAACATAACCCTCAACTCCTGGGAAACCTTGGAGACTCCGTGCGATATCTTGAATCGATTATAGTTGGAATATATTACTAGACTGCGGACTTTATTTATGACGAAAATAGGTGAAGTGCAAAATTCTATAGATGGTAGAACAATTTATATACATTTTTATATGATTCTTCATTTATTGGAATTATTAGAAGAAGATGTATATTTTTATTCAACCTCTGCTTCTTACAATGCATTCAAAAAATATTTATTTTGCATAAAAATGCGGAGTCGGTTTTCTTTAATTTTAATGATGCTTAAAGAACTTATCCGAAATGTATATGAAGATAATCTAAAACTATGTAAAGCTTGACTAGAAGATTGAAGTGAATCAGTTAATTAAAGTGAATTAACAATTTTCTGAAACACGAGTATTGTATATTTTTGTATTATTTGTATATATTTCTTCAATTGTTAGTCGAATGATTTCTTAATTCTATGCACTTACAAACACGTAATACAGAGCAAACAACACAACTTTCAGTTAACTCTTATTATCTAAATCTTCAAATCTACAAATGGATTTTAAACATTTATGAGAGTGAACAGTAATGGCATCGTCGTTAATAGCAGCGGATATTAGAAAGTGATCGAAGAAGTCCCGGTTCTTTAAATAAATCTTTCAATTAAAAGGTATCGTTTTATTGCGAAATATTTTATTCGGACCTGGTCCAAATTCGCTTACTAAATTATTCGATCCTTATTCGATCCATTTCTGTTCTACTTTTCTCGGCTACTCGATCGGTATTAGCGGATACGAATTAATAATGCCTGAAGCGATCAACCCTGTCGGCGAGATTAAAGGACGTTTATAGTAATTCCGGCGCGTTTCATCAGTTTTAGAACCCATTAGCCCAGACAGTGCCGATACTCGAGCAATTTTCTCAACGCGCTTATTAAAAGCACAGCTCGCGAGAGCGGCAAGGGCCGTCGTTAGTGCGACTTTACCCTGTAATCCGTGGAATCCGCTAATCTAATCTACGCCAGCAATCTGCACCCCCGCGTACAGGCGCCACACCCAAATTATTACGAAGTTCCATTGAGTGTCGTTAGAGCAATTTCCAGGGGAGTTGCTCTCAAAGGCGAAGAGTGCACTCGTAACAAGTTTCAAAATCAATTCGCCTTCAACCCGATCGACTCACCGGGTCATTTCGAAACACAAAAGCCACTTGTCTACCGTTTCAAGATTATCGAAATTTCTATTTTTCCCATGATTGCAGAAAATCTTCCTGACTTCTCCTGCGGGAACTTTTCTGTTTTCACAGAACACATCACGTGTATTCGCTGAATTTTCGAACTCGATTATGTACCTCGAAAACGAGGCGGTAAACAAATAAATGTTATTCGTTTTTCTCGTCCGGTTTCATCATGTAGAATAACCATCTGACCACGAATTCGAAAACACCCTGTGAACGAGAGTTGAAGAATCGAGTTTTGGCCAGGAAAAGTTGTTTATTAAACTGCTGTGCACCGTTTTAAAACGCTGCGCGGTTCGGTCGCCACATTTCGGGGGTAATCGTTCGTGTTCACCGTCCGAGGGCACGGCATCAACGTTGTTTTAACCAGATGTCGTGCACGGTCCCCATAAATCCGGCATTCCCGCCCACTAGAGCCCCGATCTCACACGCTCTGAACGCTTCTTATAGCGTGAAACCTCTCATGTCACCCGTTCCCGAGCCGCCCAAACCCCTTCAATGTTTTCGCTCACGATCCTCCCAGCTCCTCGCTCAGGCCAACCTGGCTTCCATATTAGACCAAGAAAAATCATTTATGCAAATGCCCGCCATTACACTGACATCGATAAAACGGATCAGCGTTTTGCTAGCCGTCGTTGTACTTTCTTGCGTCTGAACAGCTGGATCTTTGCGAGATCCCGGTCCTCGATGACGAGCTTCTAATGCACGACGTACAACGGAGGTCTATTGCATTATTTTACACGTTGATTCACTGGTCTTTATGCAAAATAAAAATTTTCTATCTGAACTACAACAAACTGAAGTGAAACAGGAATTTATTTTCTTTCTTAATATGTTTAATAGATTGATAATAATATAATGGTATTTTTAAAAACCTATTTTTGTCCAAAATGCATGAAATCCACGGTCTATTGATCACGTTTGGCTAATTTTATTATTAATTTGAATAATATATTTTTATAGATCCCCAATATCGAATGAAATACATTTTATTAGGATTTTTAGGATGCAACAGAGTTCAAGTAGCAGTCACTGTAACCAATTTTAACCTTCTAGGTTTAATCTTAATTTAAATAGTTTCGTTCCGTGAGATTTTCTAGGAAAATATACTTATATGCTGTCAATTTGATTTTTATGCAATTTTTATGCAATTTTTATGCAATATAAAAATTTTAATTCTAAAATCTAGAAGATGCACGACGTGTATTTCTTTTTTTAATATTTTTATATTATTATATTCTTTAAGAAGACTGGCTAAAAATTTTAATAGGCACATTCTTGTTATTATTATATATATAATGTAAAATAGTTGCTTTTAGTCACTCGTAAATGTATAAAATCCGCGGTCTATTTATAATAAATATCAATGAATCCTACACAATGAAAATATGATAGCGATGTGATGTTTTGCTTGAAAGGGCTACTGAATAGAAACAGAATTAGTGTTAACATTGGTTCTCGATGTGGGCGTTGAGAAAATTTGGGGTGCGTTAAAAGTTCAGCCCTGAGTCACTATGTTTTGAATGCAACTTTTCAAGACTTAAGACTTAAGAAAGTAGAGATAGTTTATTTAGAAAATCTATTGAATGAATTGGAAAGAAGAATTAGAAAATGGGTACGAAGCGAAGGGTAAGAAAATTTGGTAGATTTACAGAATAAAATACGATACACATCGCAGAGTACAATCTGATACGTAATTATGATCTCCGGTCGGAATACCTATTAATGATGGACAGAGATCATTCACGGTAATCTTTGAAGAGATTGTATTTCGCTGGTGGATGATTGGCACTGCTGTTGAACTGATTTCCTTGGAACTGGCACGAGAGTTTTTCGTTCAAGCGGCTGTACACGAGAGATTATTTACAGGCTAGTATTTAGAGGGTATAGACTTTAAAACGGTGCTCTGTTATTTCGTGCATTTTATAATACTGGCTTCACAATATTATACACGCGGCTATATCGGATGAACTATAAACAGAAACCTGGTATTAGGCTAAACATTGATATTAGAAACGAATTTTTCAAGTTGCGTGAGCTGGGAGAAAAATGGAACCGAACTCTTCACTCCTTTTACTTAAATTATGTTAAAATGGTTATAAATAAAGATTCACAATATTCTCATAAAAACAAGGATACACATTAATTTTCAATATTCCAATATACGGGTATTTAAATAATAAAGAAATGTTATATGCATCAGAAAAATGGAGAAGCGATTCCTTGAGGTATTTTGTTTTGTTGCGCAGATTGTTATTCTGGTCGGAGGTTGCAAAAGGGAAGACGTATGTAGGTTAGGTCAACGAGATATAGATGGCCAATACGACGGTGAGGT
Source organism: Lasioglossum malachurum (assembly GCA_028455605.1). Taxonomy (NCBI): domain Eukaryota; kingdom Metazoa; phylum Arthropoda; class Insecta; order Hymenoptera; family Halictidae; genus Lasioglossum; species Lasioglossum malachurum. The sequence goes on from CM052316.1 coordinate 19,082,610, forward strand.
ATTCTCTTACTTTTATTTCATTGCCCCGAGTATTCTAAGAGCGCCGCTATTGCTCGCTTTAATTAGCATTCAGAATTTCCCCTTTATTCCCGGTCGACTTTTTAAATGCAGCACCCTTCGAAAATTGTATTTAATCCTGGTACGTGTATCGTCCATAAATATTAATTCGTGTATACATAAAATATGGGTCAATTGATTCATCGTTTGAGGCTTGCTTATTCAGAACCGCCGGGGAACGATATTTCTGCATTCTTTTGCTTCAGTTAGTCTAGAAGAAAGATGAAAAGCTTATATACCGCTGACAATGGTATTCGAAAAACGTTCAATGAATGTGCATGTCCAAAAATATTTCTCTTTTTTTAATACCATACCATCGCCTCCAATAATAGTTTTATTTTAATAATAGTAATATATTTAATGATTCTAAAATTTTTATTATATATTATTTTATTCAACCATTTTCCTCTAAATACCTGAAATCGATAGTTCAATCATTAAAATCACCTCACTAAAATCTCCAAATATAAGAGGTTGAAAAATTCTGTTTCGTTTTATTATTTTCATTAAAAATATTAACGATTCGCTATTAATCTGTACGATTGCTATATATTTCGTAGTAATTTTAAGTAACAAAAGTTCAATTATCCCTCGTTGGTTAACATAATTATAAAATTTGTACGCGCTTCGAAGTTTTTGATAGGATATTGACAAATCGTCTGCCTCGAAGAATATTTCAAACATGCCTCGTTAAATGATGTTGCAAACTGTATGTTTACTCTGTCTGAAAGCAACCCAATACATTAGTGGCGATGGTCTATAAATGTCAGATGATGTCTTCTGTAACAGGCCGGGAGTAATGAAAAATGATAGCCCCTTATTTCTTGTGCAAATGTTTCCCGGCCGACATTATGCATTTCGCATCGATCCTTCACGAGGTGTCGCGTTAAATTCTATATTACAGTCACCGTAACATTTTCGTGACAACGGTGGTGGCTTAACATATCGTGTTCCTCGTGGAATCGATACTTACGAGATAGTCGTTGCCTGGGACTCTTGACGTGGAAAAAAGTGCTATCTCATTCGTCGTTGGCAATTCTGTTTATGCAGAACAGTATGGCCCACGGAATTGTATATTCCATTACTCAGTGCAAGAATTTATCGTTGCTTTCATAGATTTTCCGATTATGACTTCTAGACTGGGAATTTTTATGCAAAATAAACATTGTATTAATTGCAAGGCACAGGAGCTACACACATAACATTTGTTTATTGCCTGAATCATTTTATAGAGTTGAAGACAATACAACAATATTTTAAATTCTTTAAATGATTTTACTGTTTTCAGTTCACGTAAGTTTTAGAGTTGTTCTTATTTTACTGGTAAACATAGTAATTATGAAAATTTCTGTTGAGGCTTCATTTCTAAAAGTAACTAGACTTTGTATCTTTACACAGTCTACGTACCTTTTCTTTTACAGTTACAGTGATTAGAACGTCTTTATCCCGAAAAATGTCGTAGAAGAGAACAGAAAATTTATATTTTTTGTATTGCTACATTTATTTTAAGATAATGAAACGCGTAACATTAATATTTGTTAGACTTTGTTAAAAACCTTCATCACGAGTCTGGCTTGTCAAAGGGGTTAATTAGTCGAAAATGATATAATAATGTTATAAAATTTTTCTGACGCCTTATTTAATGCATAAATTCCGCAATCTTGCTATAACCATTTCAAAGATGAGACCACAACCCCCTGAAAGCAGGCAATACGCTCGTCGTCGTTGATAGCAAGGCAACTGAATAGAGGTGTGACTATAGTCGTGTCAGAAATCCTGTGTACGTTTACACATTTTACTGAATATTTTGTTGCTAATATGCAAACGTTAATTCAGTAAATTCTAATGAGGTCATTTTATTGCTTTCTTTATTCTGTTGCTGTTGTAAAAAAATATAATAGCACCATCCTTATATTTACAGAATATAATAAACCAAGTTTTTCATTGCAAATTCTAATTTTATGGATATGTATGTAACTAATTTTGCTTAATGTGAAACATTTACTATCGTCTAAGCCTATCCGTGAAGCCATTTTATTTTATAATAATCTAAACTAATATGAAGATAATTAAATTCATATACGTTAAAGTTATAAAAATGAGAAGATTAAATTTAGTTAGATTTTACACATTTATTCTTATAACGAATTTACTTGTTCCGCAAGGAAGTCTCTCTACAACTTCAAAAATTGCAAAACAGAAAGTCATTCGAAGAAGGTGAGTTCTATCGAAATATCTATCGAGAAAAGAAAACTCTCAAAGCAGTAATTACGAGCACACCGAGAATTTCCAAGCAAATACTTAGCCGAGGGAAACGAGGTTCTCACGAGCCCGTACTAAACGATCCCCTGCACCGTGGTAACAGCATAAAATCCGTAATCCAGCGACTCTATATTTCATTTTGGATTTTATTCCCCGCTCCGATCACGCAATCCTATAAATAAATTTCCATCGGGGTGTCAACACCTCCTAGGGTCTGGAAGTTCTTTTCAGACCGGGGTAAAGAATATCTTATCCCGGAACGACACGAAAGCGTGCCCGCAGAAATCATGGTGCAGCTCGCTGTCAGATCTAGAGCAGATGCTCGAAAGTTTTCGCGAGTCGGCGACACCGCGACACGACATTGCGTGCACGGGGAGTGTGAGAAATTGCGTATCAAACAGTTCCTGGACTGACACAATATCCTCGGCGTCGATTCCATTTAACTTGCTTAAGTAACCGAAGTAGGTCGAAAATAAATGTACAGGCCAGTCCGAGAAAGAGAGGGAGAGAGAGAGCGAGAGAGAGAGAGAGGGTTAGTGGCCAATGAACTAGCCGGTATAACGCTGTTACGAGCGTTAATGGGATCCAGCGTCGCAGTTGGACCTCATGCCGGCCTGGATTCCCTCGCAGCCGTCTGAGTCGTCGTTCGCGAAATTGAATGAAATTGCAATTTGGAAATTAATCGCCGGCTGTCCGGAATTTCAATCTTACATTCCCGCGGGATTGGAAATTTACATACCGACATTTCTTCGCCGCGAGATTCAAATCGTCGACAACAAGGCGCGCCGGGGCTCAAACCCACGAGTCCTCGATTTTTCTACAGGCTTGTCGAAGCAAGTCCCAGGAAGTCATTGGGTGGAGAATTATGAACCATTCAACTTTTTCCGTGAGAATTTTAACGTATCTTTAAGGAGAACAAAGATATTCGGGGTACAAACGTTAAGAGTACATCTTCAATTGCTTTTTGACAACAGTGTTATACTTTTTGGGTTCGCTGTACTTACGGAAATAAATTGTCACATATCACAAAATAATATTGTAGTATCAAGTGTAATAATCTGCAGAATTAGCGACATGACTAACAAACATTTTAGAATATACGTCTACCGAAAATTGTCAATCTCATAAATTCACTGTTACGTGAATGTACGCAGCGCTTTCGCTTTGATGCTGAAGAGTACACTGGAGCATTACTCACGCGTAATGCAAACAATGAATACACGGGAGCTCAAGTAACAATTTGAGAACTACGTTACAATATTTGCAATTTTCGAAATGGAGGTACGTCAAGCGAAACACGAGTGTACCTTCGCCATCATTAGACTGTGGATTTTATTTATGACAAAAATGAGTGACTGTTACTTCAAATAATGCAAAGGGTAAAGGCATTAGACTATCGACACATTACTTGCAGCTTGTTACAAGTCTTAAAGAGAGTAATCAATTCCTGATTGGTTCCTGTAAATTACTATTGCCCACTCTACCTTCCCCTTGAAATTGAATTGAAAGAAAATCAACACGAATCACATGTGTCACAGTGTCACATGACTAACTCGGTACTGGCAGAGAGGGGGTAACTTTTTCGATTCGTGATCCCTCCCCTCATTTGGCGACTCTGCTCTCCGCAGATCGCTGCGTAGGATGTTCTGAATGAAGTCGTTCGGAGCGTGCCAGTTTACTGCCCCTTCCAGTGGGACGCTCTTTGAATTATTGGCTCGCAAGTTTTCCTTTTAAGTCGGAACGCAAACATTTGTACTTTTGAGCGTCCCGAGGCTGTGCGCACGTGTAGCTACTTGCCGGTTGTATTCTGCGCCTGGGTTCTGTAGACTTACGGTAAATTCATTGGTAGCACTCACCCGTGTCCTGACAGCCTCTCAGCTCGATTCGAAGGCAAACGGTGCGCCTGTGCTCGGAGTGCGGCAAAACACGGATCTGGCTGGCAAATATCGGCGGGATTAATCGATGCGACACTATGGTGGACGTGTCGCTATTCCCGGCCAGCACCTGAAAAATCCAAGCACACCCGATCGAGACACAATTGTTTCACTCTGCAGGATGCTACAGGTCATGAGCTACAAGCTTCCTCCGAAGCTATTAAGCTGTATCCACACTAAAGCAACAATGAGCAATTTATAATTAATGCATGTACAGTCGGGTACAAGATTGAAAATTAGTCCAAAAGAATTGAATTTTTTTAGATAGATTTACAAATATTAACTTGTGTGGATTAAATGGTGGAAACGAGTCACCATTATACTGTAAGATACTGTCAGGTATCTTAATCCTTCGACGGCGACAGCTGGGTTTATCTTGACCCAGAGTATTATAATATAGCTGTTGCATCACGAACAAGAAAATGACTAATGGCTGCGGATCTTTACGCAAAATAAAAAATGTTTGCATTGACTGCAAGACACAGAATCCACATGAAACATTTTTTCTTGTCTTAATTATCGTATTAAACTGAAACTAATACACTGATGTCCTTAAATATTTTTAATACGACCACTGCTTTAAATTGCACGTACCCATTTTTATCATAAATGCATAAAATCCATAGTCTACTAATGAGTCGACAAGAAGTATGTACCTTCGAGAATACGTTGAAAAATCTGAATAAATAAATCCTAATCGTCGATCGTTTAGTAGTAAAAAAAGCGCAAAGAGTACCTACCTACAATTTTCAATGTCCAGGAACGCGATATCAAACGTGACAATCTTCATCCGAGTTCTTTTTTGTTGTTTTCTTAATATTACTTTTATTTTTATTCTTTAGCACTTTTTACTTTTCCAACGTCTTCAACGGATTAAATTGTACCAATTTTTTCATAAATTTTTTATTAAATGACTACAAAGTTAGTGTCCGATTTGAAAATAATATATATACGATTGTACTTTAAAATAACAGTTTTCTGAATAAATTATATAGTCATTTTCTACAAGTGCCCTCCCATTTCGTATTCGTCGAATAATTCTGCGAGTACTTGGAGTGTCCGTTAAATGGAAACTATACAAATGTTTGTATATGGCCAGTTCTATGGAGAGACTGATAATATTCAGATTTAAAACCGCGAGTACTTGGAGTGTTGCGTTAAATGGAAACTATACAAATGTTTCTATATGGCCAGTTCTATGGAGAAACTGATAATATTCAGATTTAAAACCGGATTTTACAGTTCATGCTGGGAAATATCGAACGATCATTGACTTTTCAATGACTCCTGTTCGTCAAACAATATTTTGTTCAATGAATGTGCCTGGAGCAAACAGGACAGATCTGTTTCCACGCTGATAAAGGCAAGTTTGTCTTTCGGATCTCGCAAACAGTTGCGTTTAACCAATAAAAATTATTTGTGCGTTTATGAACGAGAGTATACTTGGTCTGTAAATATTATTGTACTGAATGAATGAAAAATACGGGCTCAATTTCTTAAACAAATAGCAGGTGGTGTAGAGGATTAATGCGTGAAAACTTCGTTCTTTTGTTTATGAAATTAAAAATTAGATGTGTTTGCACTTTAGCATGAAATTATATGTAGAAAAGTTGAATGCTATTGTCACTATAGATGACTATTGCTTACCACAATTACAATTGTCCTTACTGTACATATTATTACCTGTTCTCAATGCAGCTTTTATGGACTTGATTATTTTACGTTTTCAAAAATTATTCAATGAAATTCCAATAAGAGTGTGAATGAAATTGATTCAGCTAAAGACAAGTATTTACAAGAATATCCAGAAAAAATGTTATTATCCAAACCTGTTCTTAATTAAATTTTAATAGAAGAAATTAGATAATAAGCTCAATACTGCTTTAATAAAAATAATCAGTGAAACGCAATCAGGGGGCCAACAAAATTAATTCAGCCAGAGAAATAATCTATAATAACCAGAGGGATAACCAAAAATAAGTTTAAGTGTGTACTACATGTACTAGCAATCTAAAATAATTTTAATTTCGAAACGCAACGTAATCGAAACGTATAGAATTGTTTGAATAATCCATTGCGACGATGTGAATTCATGACGAGCGAAAAATGATGTATGCAGGAGGAGGAGGAGGAGGAGGAGGGTGAAGCTAAAACGGAGCGTGGCGCCCGGTATATATTTCGGTCATATTTAATTACACTGATCAAGTCGATAATTCGAGGTTGCTCACGGTACCGTGACATCCAGATTTATTCGACTGATAATTTACGCAATCAGGACTAGACGGTGCATTAACCGCGCGGTGGCATTGCCTTCTACCGATGTAATCATGATCTATGTCTAAACGGCGTACGGGGGCGCGCTGAGATTTTGAGGGTAAGCTGATTAATATCGACGTCGATGTGACGGCGGACCGCTCGTGCATCACGTCCCGTCGTTTCTACGTTTACGGATCGGGTTGGCCGCGATCAACGCCGCGGCATTATTATCAGATCCACAAAATTGTATCGGGTTCCCGCGGCCGGCCGGCTAAAATAATCTGCGCGTCCGACATCGCGGGGACCCGTTAACTCGATTCGCGGCCGTCGCGGGCACATTAATCGGTCGGTGTAATTAAATCAGCTAAATTATCGCAATTAACCCGATAATTATATGGTTACGATAACATATATCCTGGAAACATGGCTGCGCCCGCGAATTTCTTTACCATTCATTGATTGAATACACTTGAACGGTCCTTCCTGTGACGGAAGTCCTTCTAGCCATTAACCCCATGCCGTATCATTTTTCAAAATGTTACAGTGACTAAAACTTTCTTTATCTTTATCACCGAAAATGTCGTGGAAAAGAGAAAACGAAATCTATATTTGTTAGACTTTATTTAAAATCTTCATGATGAGCGTGACTCGTTAAAATATGACAAGGGCTCAATAGATTCTTTTAATTTTACCGGATGCGGCTTGCTAATTGACTGCAGAGTTGACAGTTGGTTAAACTGGTGCTAAATCTGTTCCGAGGTTAAATATTGTTGCTATGTGATACTCCTGTCTGATTTAACCTCTTAACTGCGGAATTTAGTTTTAAAAATCCCCCACAGAGTGCGGAATTAAAATCAAGCAATTAGCAAGCAGGTAACTGGTTAATATTCAAATGTCTTGAGATCTAGACCACCAACACTTCATGTACGATTTATCGCACCATTAAAAGTGCGTAACGATTTTAAGCGCCGTTAAAAGTGACTACACTACGTTACTTTGTAAAAATAACGATAATGCATTCATTAAAATTTCAAGATATCCTTGTCGTACTATATGTCCGCTTTTACAACTTCAATAATCGTAAAATAAAAAATTGGTTTAACTGTTATAGAGTGACATAATATGAGGCATTATAGCAAAATAAGTAAAATAGAACGAATAACATATTTTAGTTACAAATAAGAGATACGTACGATATGACTGTTTTTAATATTAAAGAAATAGCACAAAAATAAGTGAAATAAAGCGAATAACATATTTTCAATCGACACTTTGTTTTTGAGAAAAACGAAATTGGAAGTTCGACAGATTCGCGTGGCCTAGTACTCGCGAGAAGTAGATTTGATTGGCCGTGATCAGACGCGTCAGCTGATTCCTTCAGATCCCGGCCTCAATCCATGCAGTCTCCTTCAATACGCGTTTGTTCGAAATCTCTTTTTGCCAATAAGAGATATTTGTGTCATATCTTTGGGAATAACGAACATTTTCGAGATGAGTTCCGTATCAATCAAGCTTTCGGAAGCGGATTTTTTATATCATCACCTGGGACCAAAAAAATGTTGAAGTTAGTTCGCCGATGTCTTGTCATGTAAGTCGCATTTGAACAAGATTCATAAATATGTCTCTTCTGATTATTTATTGAATCGGATATTTAAGATTTTCATCGAAGAATTTAAGATTCTTACCAAAGAAGAAAATATAAAAGACACGTATAACTCCATACATTAAAAAAAAAACTTTATGTGTCCGGTACTGAAGGAATAAAAGGTTTCAGTAGAGCATCGCGTGAACGTTCCCTGGAAGCAGACTGCACCCGTTTCGTTTGAGCGAATTACGTCAGTGGCCATTGTCTGTCGCAACAGCAGTCTCCTCGAACCGTTCCGAAATTTCGACTCCTCACGCAGAAGTTCCCGAAAACAAATCAAGCGCCGAGCCGCTGCCCATACCAGCGGACAATAAACTATTGTTTCGACCGGAACATGTTATAGACCGGTATCTAAAACTGAAACTGTTGTTAATTATCCGACGATCCGGGACGGGGGGTCCTGGGAGGAGGGTGGGAGGGAGAGGGGTTTGGATCGCTCGAAATTTAATCGTTGCCTGGAAAGTCGAAAGCGCCGGTGTATTGCGTTTCGAATCGTACCATTAGGAAATTGATAACGATCCCGGTTTCCGTAGCGATACTTCCATAGCGAGTTTCCGAAACGATTCCCGCCCAGAGATTATACATGGCCCGCTGATAACGCGGAGAGAGGCTCCCGTACGTAAACTTTGATTTTCTCCTAAATAGAAGAAAACGAGGGAGATGAGACGAAGGAAGAGGATGAGGTGGAAGCAGAAGAAGAAGAAGAAAAAGGATCGAAAGTACTCGACGCCGGAGAAGTTCGCTGCCGGGCGGCTCTTAACCTTACATTACGAGGGGGCGCGGTACGATTTCCGGCGTGTACGTAGTTATCGATGGCCGTATCCTAGTTTTCTCTGTTCCCGGTTCAATCTTTGAGAACAGTTAAGTGGGCGCGAGTTCGCGTCTCCCGTGACTAGAATCGCGGACACCCGAGGAATCGCAATAAGAAGATCGGCTCTGTTCACCTGCTTTTTGCCGATAAGTTTCGCTCCGACCCGAAATAGAACGAAACTTGCCTTGCGACTGGCGTTTAGTCACGTCTCGGGCTTTCTTGAGTCCTTCTGTTCTAATTGTGTTTAGGTATTGTTCGATGCGAGTGATATTCTGTTTGATTCAACTTTGGTCACTGGATCGTATTTTTGTTAGCAAAACGTGCGAAACTTATTGCGGGTTTTGTCGTTGAAATAGATAAATTATTACTTGAATATGTTTTATCACTTTTGTCACTTGTGCTAATACCTTTTGTTTTGATTGTTTTCTGATGGTCATTTAGGCAAGATACAAATTGACGAATGTGACTCAATATCTTTTTTAACAGTAGAACTACCGAGCACTAAATGGAACTTGTATATATTGCCTCGTAATAATTACGATCTTTATTTAAATATATATTTTAATAGAGAAATTTACTCGTGCAATATCAATATTTGTAAAAGGAACAATCCAATCAGTTTCAATACACATTCATTTAGTTATTTTCAATATAACCAGTATAAAGAATTGTTTAAAATCGGTACCAATCAAGGAACTTTTGAAGTACATTTTAAATGAAACTCTCGACATGGATTTTTTATTAACACTTAAAAATTTCAAGATTTTAATCTACTCATTTTTTTTGAAGAATTGCATATCTTCGAAATTTTATGCTAGTAAAGGAAAGAACAAACTTGTTTCCTGCAGATAAGCGAGGGACTATTTTAATGTCGATACCTCCAAAATGCAATAATCTTCTCCCCAACCTCATTTGGGAGGATTGTGGATGATCATGCAAGTTCTCGTAATCTTAGAAGTTAATTTGTCATAAAGAGACGCAGGCATAATTTTGTCCTTGTAATAAGAATTTTATTGCGCTCATAAAACTTGCTACGTGCAGTATTAGTCTTCATAGCGATCTTTATTTCATTACAGTTTGCATAGCGACCACAATCTACTTATTATTATACCCTATAATTTATAAATATAGATAACGATCTCTCTATTTAAAGCTTCACGAGTTTAATTATAGCGTGCGCGTTAAATGCAAGAAATTACTGTGATTTCATACAAGTATAAATACGATTGTGTGCAATTAGAAAATATTATGTTACCGAACATTCAGTGAGGTACATTACGACTGTGCTTATAGTAATTCTTTTTCAATATATTAGTTCAATGTATTTATTACAAGTAGATAATTCAATTCATATTCAGTTGTACGTATTATTATCATCATATTTGTTGTATGTATTATTGTTAGTCGTATTAATCTTACATTTACTTTTAAATTCGATTCTAATTTTTCGAATACAGACGCACACAGTTCCAAATTTTTGTCCAAATACGGTGTCGGCGTTGTTCGTTTTGCTACGACGAAAGAACTCCGGAATTTTTCGCAGAAATATTGCACAGATAAATACTAGAAAGCCGAACACAGCTCCTGGACATAAATACCGACAAGATCAACATTTCTTCTGATGTGATACTGCGTTCATCGCATCGCAAAAGTAGAACCAGTAAGAAAATAGCTGGACATGCCAATTAACTCTGTTGTTTTTGATTTCATAGAATAATCAAAATGAAGCAGATTATTCCAAACGATGGGAAAATTTTCTTTCAGTACTATTTTTTACAATTATACACAATCAACGAGGATCATTTGAAACTTTGTTAATCAATTTCGTTACTATGTTTTCAGGCACGGGCCTTCCAAATGGAACAGCAGTTTATTTAATTTAATAATTGAGTAATTAATTTTCGATTTTGATACTCCGATCCACAATAGACCCAGGTCCCACCGCCGGAGAGTAAATGTATCCTAGCAGAAGCAAATTGGAAGTTTGAAATTCGAAATCATGGAAATTAATTATTACAAAATTCGTAAATTCTCGCAGATGACGTGTGGCCGAGCGGGGGCTAAAATTTTGGCGGACGTCCAATAAAATCGCGTTCCGTTGGACCGTGCGCCCGACGCGTTTCGCGCACGCAAATTTATTTTTCGTCCGTGTCAATTTCACGGTGGTTCTGGTGACCCAGTGAACTCTTCCGCGGCTGTTGGCAAGTGGTATCGTGGGGCTAATCCGCGAAAGGAAAATAAAGGGGGACACGGTTGATTGCGGTGACGTTATTCGGTATCGTCCGACTTGACTTACTTCTTCGCCACTGTCAACAGACGCCGGCACGTACCTCCTTGTTATCCCAGCGCTTATATCGCCGCCACTCGGTGAACCCGGGACGCCGATACTCGAGGGTATACTCTTCGACGTATTCCTGGCCACGGCCGTGATCGTAACGACCCTGACTCTGTACACCGGTGATCACGTGAGGTCCGGGAAGATCCACTTGGAGCCACTCACGGATTCCCCGTTCTATTTGATTCTTCGGGCACCAGGCACCGCCGGCCGTCTCCTTCCGCAGCCTGTTTGTACCAGAGAATCTCTTATTGTTACGTGACCTTGCTCAATTTTTACCACTACACTAGCGCATGGTTAAAGGGTATATTGATCTCGTTTATACCGCTCAATAGGGCTCCTAAGGGGGTAAACTCCTTTTTCCTGGATTGCAAGGGTGCGGGATTCGCTTTCTCATTTCTCGATAATACAAACACGCGGATTTTCAGTAGTCAAACACGCTAGATGAAAGATCGATCTAGGGCGCTATCTCCCTTATAGCTACCGCCATAAAGAAAACTCTCTGTAGCAAGTCTCAAGCTGGTACCCTCACCACTGGGGTAGTTGCAGAGTGAACACGATTTAATGAATTATTAAGAAAAAATTCATGAAAATTCCACATGATAGCATACGCGACTGAATTTTTCCGAATTTTTCGCTCTGCAAAATTAGTTTTTAAAAAATTTTCGAAGTTTAAAATTGCTGATTTTATATTAAAGTTATCAGACGACCACGTTCGTATTACTATGGTAATCTTATTATGATTATTAATGTGCACTTTTTTCGGATTGGGCGAACATGTTTAAAGGAATTGAAAGTCTCATTAGTGTTTTGGAGATACCAGTTTTACAAAAATAGAATAGTGTTTTTTAAACACACTTTTTTGAACATCATTATTCATTATTATGATTATGGAGATCGAATAAATTGAAATGAATACCGTACAATGTAAATTTTTTGTATCAGTGATAATAATTTGAAAACTTATTAATTATGTATAGATTTATTCGATAATTGACAAAAGGACACAATGAGGAAGGGAACAACATTTCAGCGAAAGTACGCCATTATGAACTGCAATTTCAGGTATGATGATGGCCGAAAAACGGAATATGAAATTAATTTTCATTTTCATCGAAAATACGTGTCAAAATACGTGTCCGACGAAGGAAAGGTTGGAATTTCGCAGTAATAATCGCGCCGATAAAGCAAGGACGTCAAAATTGTCCGTATTCAATTCACGGTTCATTTCACCGTGTCTCCTGTTACAATGACCGTCGGTAATTTTTCACCCGAATCGGACAGACATAATTAATTGATATTATATTTCCGTTGATGCCGCAGATATATGTACTGCGACATGGTAAATATCAGGATAGAGAGAGAATTCTAGGTGATGGGTTTGAGTCCCCCGAATAAAAGGATCATTATTGTTAATTAGATAAGTCGTCACTTTTGATGACGTCGAATACTATTTGTCAAAAATACTAATATCATCTTTTCTTCACTAAATATCTACAAAATATCTATAATTTTTGAAAATGGTAAAATGAAAATAACAAGAGTTTGAATTGAATTGAATTAGGGCTCATTTATGCGATGTATAATTACATTCAAAACATGTAGCGTCCCCCTGAGACATCTGCACAAGGTGCTCAAGCGGCCCGAATGGTGCTCATTTTCGAGGCGTTCGTAATGTCTGATCGTAATCTACCTTATACTACTGAATCTCAGAAACGGTATTTAATCGAATATTGCTCTTTACTCCTAATAATCTAAATCACTTTTCCTTGTCAAACATGCTCTACCAAACTAGTGACGTCCGTCAACTTTCGAAATTGTTTACAAATTAATAATTCATATGATGTAACTTTTAGGAAGTTTTTACGATTAAAGCCAGGAAGGTTCATTTAAATAAATTGTATTTGATATAATAATTCAATAATTTACATAACAATTCAGGAACAATATACCTTGAAATTTCAGAATCTCTGGACAGTCTCCCCGTAGCGAGAGAAATATCGAGACCGTCGAAAATAATTAGCCGGTTCCATTTTCTTGATTATGCTAACAAATTAAACACGACGGACGGGTTCAAGCAGAATTCATTAACATAATGTGCCTTCTACAAAATTTATAGAATCTTTTCTATTCGCTTCCACAGCAGTGTTACATTTTAATTACTGAACGTATCATTATAAACATTTATAGAATTGAAGCCAGAAAGTAGTATTTTAAAAAATTATAGGATTGCAGCCACAAAGTATCATTTTAAAAAATTGCATTTAATGTAGTCTCTCTAATACGAACGGTACCATAAAAATTTTCGAACAGTTCACGCTATAATTCAATAATAATTTACATAACAATTCAGGAGCAATATCGCTTCAAATTGCGGAACCTCTGGACAGCCTCCATCAAGCGAGAGAAATATCGAGACCGTCGAAAATAATTAGCCGATGCCATTTTCCTAATTATAGTCACAAATTAAACACGACGGGTGGGCTGATTCAGAATAGAAGTGAAAGGAGAAAGAGTGGAAAATCGAGCCGGGTCCGAGGCAGACGTTAATGCGGAAAGCGTGTCTGTCGCGGGCCGGTTTGATCTGTTCTCTCCGAGGTGCATTGAAAAGGTGGCCGTAATGCCGTCTAACGCGTCTAGGATCGTGGATGTCGTAAAAGTAATGTACTCACCGGCCGTTCCGTGGACCGACGTTCGTCACATACGAGGAGGACGCCGTAATGGCTGAATCCGGTATGTCACCGGACTCCATCCCCAAGGATTGGTTGCACGATTCTGAAAAATACCATTTAACTTTATTATGGGTGAACCCGAACGCGCTCACAATTACTCTACTTGGCTAAAGTCGCCGATTTAACTCGCCCGTTCGCCAAGAAATCGATGGGGACAATAAACGGACCGCCGAATCGGCGACGAATGTGCAACGAATCGTGATTCAACGCGAAAGAATCGAGCTGGATTTCCCCAATGACGTACCCAAGTGTCACGCGTTTCTATAACGTTTTCTTATTCTTTCTGATTTTTATAAAATTACCTGAAGAATTTACATTAGTCTTTTCAGATAATAAGATACATACAGATATCAGTACAACATGTTATCCTTAGTTCAGAGTTGGGCAAAAAATTTTATTTAAATAAAAATTTGGAATAAAGTGGGTTTGAAACCCACTTGGAAAAACCCCACTTTATTCGAAATTTTTATTTACATGAAATTTTTCCCCAACTCTGCATTAGTTTTCCTTCTTTCGATTTTTATAAAGCATTCTAGGCAATTCGTATAATGATTTTTAAAAAAATAAGATGCTTCGAGATACATCTTAATGCACTCATAATATTTATACATTTGTAAAAAATGTATTCCTCTCTTGATTTGTATAAAACAATCTAGAAAACTCAAGCCATGAGATACGAAAATGAAGTCAGAATGAAATATACAAAATAACGTAATCTACAACGAAAACTCTAGCGAAATTCCTTATGAAAATTGATTCGTCGATCGTATACAAGTGTTCGACGCACCGAGGAATTTAATAGTCCCCGTTTTGTCGGAGTTCTCATGAAAGGCTCGTTGAAAACGCGCCGTCAAGTGTCGTCTCTGTTCGCGACGCTTAGTCCAATAAACAATAGCGTTCCACGGTTTCGTTTAGCGATCCCGGTGTACAATGACGGCGTGAATGCGACCCGGAGCGCGGAACTGCGAACACGAAGGCTAATAAGTCTCAGGATTAAAAGCTGCCACTTTAATCTTGCCGCGATCGTTCTTCTTTGACCGAGGCTATTCAGCGGAATGAAATTCAATGATCGGGACCCGATCGGTGCCCTCATTTCGGAAAGTCTTCGGTATTTCATTACCCGGGAACATGTACGTTTGTAATAATAATATACCCGGATTAATATTAACCCTTTGCAGTCGGAGATATTTTAACTTGAAAATTAAACATTTCTTCCGACCTAGAATAATTTCATTGTGTATGATTTTTTTCATTTCATGGATATGAAATTGAGATGTAATACTTCATAGAATTCTTAAATGTGTAGTAGTTGATTAGATACTATACTCTATAATTTAAACAATATTATGAATAATGGTACAGCTATTTTTAGTGGTGACTCTGAGTCAGACCACTCGAGTGCTAAGGGTTAATATTATGGAGCTGAACTTAAAAAATCCCGACGCGGAACGGTTCTGGTAATCGATAACACTCATTTGTCAGTTCCTTCTGCAACGTTCGGAATTATTTGATGAGCAATAATTTTTCTAATGAGTTTTTTCTTTGAGTATTTAAAAAATACTATACTACATGCATTATAGTGCATTGACAGCTAGAAAGTTTAAATATTTCATGTAAGTTTTTTATTGCTTTTATTAGAACGGGATTTTACAGGCTCACTGCTACAGGTTATTCTGCAATGACATAATATTTGTAAAATAATTCAATTCACTGATATAAGAATTATACTTGTAGAATGTATCAGTGAAGTGAACGTAGAACTATATATATGGTAGGATGACTTCGCGAAGAATGAAGCTTTCAAATATTTTTTTAATAGTCGTGTATTAAGCTGTGACAAAAAGGATTTGTATAAATCCGTAAAACATGTTTCTGTCAAAAAATTCGTTTCGAAATCAAAGCCTGTGGAAGTACACCCACATAGAATTAATAATTTTCACCTTCTATAATTCACGATTCTATGGAATTTTCGGGAAATATCCATTGAAAGCATGATGTTACTAAAAGTTTCAAAAACCGGCAAGCCCGCTTGGAGTTCCATGGGAAAATAAAATGTTGCGGGTACAGTAGTTAGACTGCGGCTTTCATACATTTATAACACACACACACACACACACGTAACATTGTTGAAAATTTAGTTGAATTGATGTATTCTTCTATTTTTAATAGTTGCCTTTTTTAAATAAATTTTTGTATGAATTGTATATGTATAGAATCCCTAACAGGGTAAGCAGTTATATTATTATTTACGAAAAGGTAGAAGAACATCTTTTTAAAATAAATTTTTATATTTTCACGTAAAATCCTTAATAGGGTATGTTCATGTACCATTATTTAGAAAACCATATTTTAGGTGCACAAATTAATTCACAGTTCTTTCTTCATTTTCCTGACACTCTACAAACAACGAAAACACATTTTTTTTTTCAAATAATCCCCTGATGCCTGAATCCATTAACCAATTTTGAATTTAAAACAAAGTTATAATTGATTAATTGTAGGGGCTATAAATTAATTTGTACACCTAATATTCGCTGGAATATCGCAGAAGCCAAGAGAACATTGTTAGCGGAAAAGCACGTATTTTTTAATCTAGAATTTTAATAAAGAAGATTCCAGAGGAACTACATTTTCTAATATTAAACTATGAGGTTTCATAAAAATATAAAAAATACGAGTCAGTGAGAGAGCTCTGATTTTTTCCTGTAATAAACTTCATATAGTTTAATTTGCGATAGTGAATGTGGCCTCTTAATAAGGAAAATTGAGGATCGCGGAACTAAAGAGCCGTTCTGAAAATATCGCGATTACTATTCATAAAGTTGAATGGCGGCACTAGAGAATCTTCGTAGGTTCATCCCCACGTGGCGCTATCCCATCGCCTGCGCTTATTAGTCTACCAGTTGACTCGTTCGCGTACCAATTTGCTTTAAGTTCGCCCGAGTGTAATCTTTCCATTAAAGTTTCCAGCCGGACAATAAAAATCCGCGTGGTTCGGCTAAGACCGGGAGAGGAGTAGCCGTGATCCACCCACCACACAGGATCAATCGGTGCGAATAAATTTACATTATCGAGATGAGGATGATCGACGGTCCGATTGCTTCTTACGGAGGACGCGTTTTCAATCGGCTGCGGATTAAGCGCGAAACCTTTTGTCGGGGGATGATGGACGTATTTATCGCCGTGTTACGGGCTTTATGGGCTTATCGCGTTCCATTTCGAATTGAAAGTATCCTGGCACTGGATTACGTTTCAGGATGCTTAAACACCACTCAAGAATATTCACAAAATTTTTTTAAGCTCAATATATTCAACCCCTTAACCCTTAAGCGAGCTACGACGACGCCCCACTCAAATTTATGCTAATAATTATTTAATGTGCAATTACTAATAATATTTGTCGATTAAGATGTGGATTTATATCATAAAATATGAACGTCGTATTAAATATCACTTTATGGAATCATTGCATTCTCGAAGTACATTCACGGTTAATAATTTCCCAGTAGAAAAGGAATATCGACATTTATTGTATGTCTACAGTTGTTTTACTGCTTCAACATGGTGTGTGAATATGCTTTTTTCAAAATTAATTTTCCCGACATTTTATTTTTATTTTAAATACAGCGACTCACAAATTAGTTCACAGAAAGTTTTTATATTCATTTCTTCACCAGAGGACTGCGGATTTTTGTACAAAATAATTGTCTGTGTTAAGTAAAAGATACTGGAGTTACATAGATATTTATTCCTTTTTTAAATAGTCCCAGTGAGCTGGAAATAATACGACAGAATTTTTAATCTCGTTAACCCCGTATTTAATTTTGTAACTTCTTAATAATCTCAATTCCAAGTCCCATTTTTACATATTTCTGTTCTAACGTGGTGTTATTAACAACTAACTCAAATACCACTTTTCTCATTTTACTGTAAGCAAAATCTTGATACTTAAAAACATGTGGATATTGTCACATATTCTGAAAAAATATTTTTCGTTCTGCCAGATGCAGGGGAAAAATATTTTTACTGTTTTTAACGAGTCGAAAATAGCACAATTTTGATATTCGTCGAATGTTTTCACTGTTTTACATTTGATCTGCCCGCCTTCGTCGTAAATGCATAAAGTCCTCAGTCCATTCGTCAGATTTTATGATGAGATTAATATAAACACATCGTGTATTTAACAACGTTTATAAAAAAATAAATATACGTGTAAGAGTTATGTAATAATTTTTATTTTGAAAGTATGCAAATTATATTTCTTTCCCTATAGTAATACGAGAGATTTCGGAATGAATGTCGGAGGAAATTATTTTTGGTTTGCTGTAACAACAATTCGCCGAAACCGAGGGCGATCGATCACTGTAGGCCGCGTCCTTATTGGCTTCAGCAGCCATACGATCGCGCGCTCGCTTCCGGTCGATTAAATCGTTCCCCTCTTTTCTCTTTCATCAGCCCTCTTAGGGAAATCCTTTTGAGTAAGCCATCATAGCAGGTTAAATCGAGCCAACGGCCTTCCTTTTCACGGAAATAAACCAAAGAATCCTGGTAATAAACATTACGTTCGTCGCTCTCCCGAGTGGCCTCGCTTGCGGAATCCTTCGACAGGAACCACCATTTCAAAAGCCATTCGGAGGTTGTTACGGAGACATTCATGAGAAATCTCGATCGAGCTCCTTCTAACGACTGGTTGGAAATAGTGCTCCTACTGTTTCTAAGATGCACTAAATGCGCTATCGATCTTGCTCGAAGCTGCACACTGTTCAAAAGAATTCCAATTATCGCTGTCATTATTTTCACTGCCGCTTTAGTTATGGTATAAACTCTTTTACAATTATTTTAACGCTACAAATCTTTTGAACATTGTGTGTGTTTCATTTCACATCTTTCTGATAGTATTTGATTAAAATATAATAATCTAAATTCATAAATTATTTTGTACAACATTCCTGTATTGGGTAATGTAACCACAAAGATTCTAAACCCTTTAAATCTTATAACAATTTTATAGGATAAAATGTTAAACATTTTCTTTATTCTAAAAGAATTTATACACAAGAGTTTTAGAGAATTTTACTCTATAAATAAGAACAAATCTTCCTTTTTATTGCAAGTATAAATTCCAGTCTTTTTCAATTTGCTTTAATTGCACACGGAGTATGTTACCAGTCGATAACGAAGTTGGTTGTTTAGACACATCGATAACAAACAAATAATTGCGTAAAAAGGTGGACGATTGTAACTATTATAATTACAAGTCATTATTCATAAACCTTGCATATAACACATATTTTTCATTCAACCATCTCAGACGTCAGTGATGAAGCATTATAAATTTGAAGAAAGAACTAGCATAACAGAAGGAACATCAGACTCCTTAATTTTCCAGCAAGTAGAACAAGATGTGTATGGACAGACACGTGGGTCCTGATTTGAATTTTCTGCGTCCCAAAACTGGAACAAAATCTCTCTCCGGACTCGTTTCGCGAACTCGTTAAAGGAAAGTTGCAGAAAGCAAGCGAAAAGAATGTAATTGTTAGACGGGATTTTTCACTTTGCGAGCGCAGCGTTTGCGGCGTACGTTGCATACGTACAAGATTACGACGTAGAGTTTCGCATATGTCGCGAACCCGTCCCGGCGTTTGCAATTCCGTGTATACCGCGGTGTACGACGCACTCATAGGTGCTTTAAATCGCTGAGCACCGTGAAAGAAGTGCACAGATTATGAAGGATGCTTCTGGCATCAGTACTTAGATTCAACGTAACACACCTGCGCGGTAAACGATAGGTCTGGGACGCATGAATGCCATTGAAGGCCGCGGTCTGAATATTTCATTGAAAACTCTTGCGTCTTCCAGCCGAGCCCAACCCGACGTATTTTCTTTGAGTTAAGAGAGAGACTTGTTTGTCGGTTCGTGCAGGCATATTCGGTAGACGTTTAAACAGCGAATGGAACCTGCTTTCAATGCAAATTGCGTCCGGATTCCTATGCAGGCCTTAAACGTGTACTCCTACAAGGTATTTTTATTTGTGACTGCCGGCATGGTTTTCGAACGGCGATTGACTAGAAGCGGTTTAAACGAGGGCTACGTTGACGCTTTAAATTATTTGTAGCAATTTTTTGTAATATTTTTGTTTGATACATTTTTTTGAAAATTGTTCTAAACAGTTGAAATCTGAAATGTAGATTGACAACAAGGCTGAGGAATTAACCAGTATATATTTTATTATTTTAATTTTTTCCATGAAATAAATGTTTCAATGAGGGGGTCGCGAGATATTTTACGGAA
Organism: Lasioglossum malachurum; assembly: GCA_028455605.1. NCBI lineage: Eukaryota > Metazoa > Arthropoda > Insecta > Hymenoptera > Halictidae > Lasioglossum > Lasioglossum malachurum. The sequence goes on from CM052316.1 coordinate 19,102,933, forward strand.
AAGAAGATATTGAAACATTTTTAAGGGTTGATTTCCTCCTTTCATGCGAGAAATAGCACGACAAAGTAGGGTTGTATTAGTCATAACTTACTCTACCTCTGTGCAAAGTTTTTCATAGTTTTTCGACTTTAGGGGTTTCATAACTTCCCTTGTAAAATGTGCCCTATAGACCCTCCAGGTGGTTCGATGGTTGAAGTCGACGTCTCGATTATTTTGGCACGGACCAAAAATTTCTTAAAAATTATCGTGATTCAACATGACCTACACAAGTGTTATGAACGTTTCCCTAGACACGTTCGACCCCAGACAAGCACCGTCCTCAAGTTCGGGGTGAACTCCTGGCGCCTCGCGTCGGCAAACAAAGTTCGCTTGGAAAGAATGGATTCGAGCCATCTCGTATTGTTACCGGTTCAGACGGGGAACAGGTTGCTCGTGTAGGGTGTCGGGCAGGTCGCTTCACCTCGGAGGCAGATGCAAATCACATAGGCGTTTGAACTTCCAAACGTATTCATAGAACGGTACTCTGTCGCTCCTTTCCACCCTCTGGCCGTTGCTTCTGTCTTCGTGTTTCGTTCGATGTCTGCCAGGTGATGGGAACGGAAAACACGGTCGGCAGGGGCCGAGTCGTTCGAGTGGGGGTTGGTGAAACACAGAGGAGGTGGGGGGTTTGCTCGAGTCACAAGCGACATAAAATAACGCGCGCCTCGGGGGACACGGCTCCGTTCCTGACGTACGCTCGTGTTCGCTCGCGTCGATTCTCGTGTACGTGGTCTCACGATGCGCACACAAACCGCTCGAACACGAACGGGCGACTTCAGAGAGAGAGAGAGAGAGAGAGAGGGAGAGTATAAGGGATGAAGAGAATGTGTACAAGAGAGGGGGATTGAAACAAGAGAAATGGGTAGATGGTGCGAGCACGCGACAATCGCGAGAGCTGGTGGCCCCCGTGCTTTAAAATGTCGAGCGCTTTTGTATACCGGGGAAATTTGCTCCTACGTTCGAGCAAATTGCGCAAAAGGGAGCACCTTTTTTCCGTCTCATCTCATCCTTCTCTTCTGTCTCTTGTTCACCGTTTCATGGAACTCTCTCCTCCGACTCCCTCTCTCTCTCTCTTTCTCTCTCTTTTCTCGTTTGCAATCGCGCCACCGTTTCGCTTTTTCCTATCGCTGTCTCCGTTCCACGCGGCCATGCTTCTTGAAAGAGGGGACACGGGTGAGCACCTTCCGACAATTTATTTTCCGTACTGAATTAGAGCGCTCTCAAAGTGCCATTCTCTGGTCACCAGCCAGCGGAAATGCAGTCGCTGCCGCTACGCTCGCGATTCTTTGCTAATTTACGGTGCATTATGCCCCACGTTGTAATTCGTTCGAATTGTCTATTGTCCGCCGAACCGGAGAGCCGGGTACTACACGAGTCGAATTCAATGGGCCGCGTGTTCCGCACATACTTCGTTTGAGTCGGCGGACTTTTTGAGCCAATCGGGGAAAAATCTCTCCCTGCGGTGCAATTCTTGCATTTACAGATTTACAGCCTGACAGCCGTGCGAATCGAGAGTCGTTTCTTCTTTTGATGTTTGTTACCGACCGTTTAAAGATATTTCGGGATTGGAGAATAATGATTAGACAGTGGATCCTTGCTGGCAACATTTATTATGACATTATTTTGATTTGAATTAATTTGAATGAATTGAATTTCATTTGAATAAATTTTCATCAATTATTATCTATACTTGCTACTTCAGCGCGTGAAATGAAGTGAGGCCTTAAAAATTCATTTCGATCGATGTACTGCATTATATTTTCCACAACATGTCTCTTGGCAACTTAATGTGCCTTTATCCAAATACTATGTACATCCTCTTAGCAATTTCACATCCCTCACGTTATAGTCTCTTGACAACATAATGTCCCTCAGCTAAACGGTGTTAAATATTTTATACATTTTCGCAAACGATAACAACCGCACTTATTTCTCTACGCGGCGTTTGTTCCCTCTGGAATTACAGCGGTGCACAGTTTAGCGCCCGCAGTGGGGACCGAATGCGAACACTTAAGTGAAGAGTGACTTCGATTCATGGAACACAAGAGGGTATCTTCAATCAGACCCCAGGTTTTCTTTGGGACGAACTTAATTCTTTTATTCTCCGGAAACTTGAATTTTCTTTACGAAAAATTTATATGCAACAAGTATTTTACACGAAATTCCCAAGGTTGTTCCTGGCCACTATAGTGGCTATTCCGGTACTCTCTAAAGGTTAAAATAATCTACAAATAAATAAAATAAATTTTATTTGGTCCGCTCGAAACGCAGTCCGAGGTCCCATTATTCGGGGATCACGGCGGACACTTAAGTGTGCATCACTATATTTCATTTCTCGAACGCTTTCGTCGGGTGAGAAAGTTATCCGGGATGAAAGATGGCGGCGTACGGTGCGACTGACCACAGAATTTTGCCGGAAGCCGCGGGCACGTTTGAATGATTCAAGGAAACGCGTGACGCCGCGCCGGCAGAACGGCTTCCGACTTTTTGACCCGCGTTTTCGCGCAACTTTCAAAGTTGCGCTGTAGATATTCCAAGGAAATTCGAGCTTGCGGAACGCTCGCAAACAAACTTACCATCTCCCCGCAATTATTCAGAGTCCACGGGCGCTAAAGGAACCGCGTATCAAAGCGAGCCCGAATCATTCGCGAAAATGTAAAAACTTGAAAAGAGTCGGTTGGCGGACAGGGAGGAGGAAGTTGATACGCGTTGATCCTTTGATCCGAGGCGAGAGGCAAAAAAGTAATTCATCGCCGCTTCAAACGCCGGCTAACGATCGGGAAACGCGCTTCGCCGCGAAAAAAATATCGTCTGGCCGTGTGATTTCGAAGTTCGCGGCGACTGCTGTTCCGCGAAAAATTGTAACTGCTCGCACACGACGATGTCGTGCGGTTCTTTCGGGATGGTTCAGGGGGTATACTGGTTTTCAATGCCATGCTTTTACCGATTTTTTAGAATTTTTTCTAGGAAGCACATGCGGTTATTCATATTTAAGGTGTATCTGACATTTTTTGTGAATAAAAATAATCAAAAATACTTGAGCTATACATTTTTTTAATAAACTATACTTTGAAGTGAGATAATGTTTTGAAATAAGAAAATTAAAGTTGACTATTAGTTATATGATCCGAATCAAAATAAATATAAAATCTTGATTTTTACAAAATGGTGGAATCTTGAAGTCAAATTACCAATTTTTTAATACTGTTCAGCCTTTAGCAAGGTTAAAAATTTAAAGAGTTGACGGATTTTATAAATTTTGGATCACGCGGTACCAGGATATGTGCTGAAGATTCTCTAAAAATTTCAAGCCAGTTGGTCGGCTAGATCTTGAGATATCTTGGTACCCGTTTCAGAAAACGAGGTTACGAGAAATCGCGTTTAAAGATTCCACTGTCCGTATAATCTAATGCGAGTTGCATTTTTCGAACGCCTGTAACTACGTTAGCTTTACGAATTCGAACAAATCCTTCCGCATACATATTCTGCGACAGTTGTTTTTCAAGAAAATGGAAAAAGCAAAAAATCGTATTTTTAAAAATGAAAAACCAGGTTACCCCCTGCGTTCACATGGTCACGGATCCAGCTGCGACCGTGACGTCCGGATTTCCTGCTGTCGTATCCTCGGTCCCGGCAAATTGCGGCCCGCCAACGCAAGACGAATAGTTCGACGTGGAATGCATCGCAATGAATCCACGAAACGTCTCCGACACCGCGAACCTCGCGCCAGGATTCCTCTATCCCGACAATGCCGCAGGAACTGTTACTAAGCGATGCCAACGGCAGACGTAGGGTTAGGCACGTGGCATTCCTGCCCTCGCAGACTGAATTAGGGAAAGTGTTGAGGATCTGGTTGCAGACGAAGAAAGTCCATGGTCTGTTGGTTAACCCCCGAACTGCGGAGGATTGGAGAGCGACGCGATCAGTGGGTTAGGTTCGTTTTGACCTTCGCAAGGTTGTTGCGCATGTGCTTTCCCATGGGTTTGCCTCTTTTACCAATTTTATAGTTGAGGATGAGCAGGGCCATTTACAGTATTATTTATCAACGCATAAAATCCGCTGTATCATAATAAGTAATGCTTTCTATTGCTTTAAAAAATCAAATCTTTATATACAAGGTGTCCCACGTAACACTTTTCACGATTTTTTAAGTGCTTGCGATAATCCGACAAAAAATTTTTTAAACAAAAGTTGATCAGTTTTCGATTGGCTATACATTGCAATAAAAAAAGTTCGAAGTTTTTGTTTGTTATTGTCAAGGCCACCTTCATTTTTTTAAATGGCACTTTGTATTTTTGACTTAACAGTATTAAAGCTCGTATCAAGACGAATTCAATGACCTAGTATACCATGACGTGCCTAGTATACCTTGTATATATTGGATGAGAATTAAGTAGAGTACTCTGTTGAGTACTACGGCACACGATAAAATTGTTTATCATTTTTACAATATCTTCAATATATTGACGTCATTTTTAGAAAACAGTTTTCTGCTTAACATTGATCTTCAGCCTGTTTTTGAACACCAGAAATTACATGATCATCTGAGATCCAATACTGACACACTGTAGTTCTGGTTCAAGAGAAAAAGCTACTTTGTATCCCGTCTAGAATAACAATGCGAGGTACGGCGAGTATGTTTGCAGACAAGGGTAAGTTCATTCTTCATGAGGGAAGCGTGTTGAAGACACGGAGGCCAAAGTGCTCTGAATTTTAGTGAAGTTTTATACTATGTAGAATATTAAATTTCTTTTACCTTCAATAACACACACACGTTACTATTGTATGTTACAAACGGAAATAACAGTAATTTTTATATTACATAAAATCTTTTCAAGATATAAAGCACATAATAAAAACACACCAGTATCAATATTTAGAAACTATCCAGTGAGACAGATAAAAGGATTATTTTGTCTTTATTGAACAAGTAATGTCTTAAAACAAACCACGAAAAATAAGAAGAAGAAGTCGTTGCTATCAGGAATTTCAAATCGCATAAAAACAGTATTGCGACTGCACCGATCATAAATCAAGGACACGGGGTATCCGTATAATAAATTCAATAAGCAATGTACGTTCCGTCTTAGTGCTCATGAAATTCAGCCGTGAGCCAGGGCAATAACAATAAACAATGCACGAGCTCCGAACATCCATTAACGAGCATCTGCAGCGCCGCGCCGTCCATATCGCAGGAGGATATTGCGCCTCTCGAACGAATCACGCAACGACGAAGGTACGAAGATCCTATTAAAGTGACAAGTGTCGGGGTACCATCGTGTCAGAAATTACCCGGCCGTTCGAATATAAAGAGTAGAGGGGAGGGGACTGGTACGAGAACGAGTTCTTCCGACACGATGTTTAAAATCACAATTCCGTTTTCGTTCACGACTAGTTCTCCAGGGAGATTGCATTCGACGAATGCTTTCATTCTGTTCCAAGACGATCCAATGCGATTTCTCGCCCCGAATCCTGGCCGCTACTCCCCTCTCGCCCACCCCTTTGGACCACCTTTTAGCCCTCCCTACCCCGAATTCGCCACCAACACCGTGAAAGAAGTTTATCGGAGCGACCATTCCCGGGGCGAGCGCGAAAACGCGAAACCACGCGAAAACTCGCGCGCGAGAGAGAGAGAGAGAGAGAGACAGAGAGAGCTCGCGGCCCCGCGCTTAAGGCTGCATTTTCTTAAAACTTCTCTAATATTTCCGGTGGGCCTCCTCCGTACACCTCGTTAAAGTCTTTTTCCATCGGCGCGACGCCCGTTTCTCGTTGCGCATGTTGACGAAACACTTGGCCTGCAGAACGCCATTAAAAGTTTTCATATATACTCCCCCCCTCCCCTCCCACTCCCTTCGCCCGTACCTCACCTCGCCACGCATACATACACACTATGTACAATATACGAATGCCAGGTGCAGAGGGAATCAGAAAAGTGGGGAACTCGTTTCCGTCCCGGGAAGCTTCCTTTAAACATTCCTGATGAACACTCCGGGTCCTACACCGTGTTCGGTAATACTTGATGTCGCGACTGTTTCTCAGCACGGCGCTTTTTCTTCGGTTTTCTTTCTGTCAATATTATCGCTCAGCAAACGTCGCCTACATAAGCAGCCGCGTCGGCGTGCTCCGGAAACAGTCGACGTTTTTCGACCATACTCGTGGACGTGAGGCCACGGTATCGAGTGTGGACCCACTTTATGTTTGATTAACCCTTATTCGCTCCTCGCTCCTACAGAGTAACTGGCGGTATAACCGAAAACGGGGGCGATTCTGCATTGATGAAATTTTTTGATGTGTCGCCTCTTAATTTTCGCACGAAAATTAGTTGCACCTCCACCCAGGGGGGTAATTCGCGAGGTTATTTCAAGCAAATTTTTCCATTGCGAAAATGTTCTCCACGGCTGCGTTGAGGAGTTACAGACGAAAAACGCGGACAAATCGGAATTATGATGTTCAACAACGTGAAATAATTACTAACACTGTTTTTATTGACAAGAGTTCATTGAAACCAGATGTGATCAACGTCAGTAGTACTAGCCAACAATAACATTGATCGTATCTAACACTGTATTGATACGTACATTCGTACTCGTTGCCCAGCATGAATTATCGATGACGTGTCACTTCTGTTTGGTAAAACATTAAAATGCAAATAGTAAATAGTATCGTATATTGTCTTGCAAATAGTATAGGAAACAGACGAATAATTTTTTGAAATGTTTTACTCCTCGGGTCAAAATAGATGCGTTTTTTATTTCTGAATATTGTAAAGTTCTATAAATTAATAAGTTTTCTCTTCGGCTGTGTTGCACTATGATATATTTCTTCAAAATATTGTAATACAGATACAACAATACTGATCAAGTAATAATGTTAAAATGTATTAAACATCTTCCGAGTATCTATTCTGTAATGAATTCTAAAGAACGTATGTAGATCACTATATTAACAATAAAACAACAATGACATCACACTCTGAAAGAATACATAAACATCCACAATAATAATAATGGCATATCAAATTTTAAGCTCAATATTGATTAACTATCAATTTTGAAATAATCAACGCCTGTGCTGAATGAGACTTCACATGAAATGGAGATATTCTAATTATGTTACTAATTACAAAACCGTATGCTTCTCTTACACAATATAATTGAACGTCTATCGTTGCCTGAATATTGAATAATATTCAATGCTTGAACAAACAACGAGTGTGCTACCGAATGAAGATATACGGAAGGCTCAGGTCGTGTCTGATTAATAAACGATTTATAAAAATTTGCATCCCCTCTCTCGCGCTTGTGCTGTGTCTAAAAGTATAGTGAAAAACCTCGGCGTGCTCGATACAACGGAGTTTTATAGGGCGCATGAAAAATTTAGAGAGCAGCGCCGAAGTCTCTATTGGTTCGCGCAAGGGTCTCCACCTACATCGGCAACCCTTCAGGAAAGTTTCGGGAGAAGCACATCAGTTTGCGTTTGAAGTTACACTTAAAACTGGGAGTAGAATAATTTAGGACCCGCGGCACTCGGTAAAAGAACAATTCACTATTCCGTGAAAGAGTACCTTCGATCGCGATTGAAGAAAGTTGAAGTACAGCGAGGAAACAATGAAATCATAAAAACTTACCAGATCCTCGATACTCTATCAATAAAGTGCTCTCGTTGTGTGAGTCTTTTAGAAACTACACTGATCATCTGTTTCAATAATTCATAGCATTCTCCATACACGGTTTTCATTTATACATTTGTACATTTACATATTCAATATATGTAATCATTTCTTGTACAAGTATTATGTCCTAGCACGTCTTCATATAATTTTTACTGTATTTGTAACATCAGAAGTTGACATAACGGATAATATTCTTCACGTACTATTAAATTCCACAATACTTATTTCTTCTACTATTTCCAGTTCAATATTTAAATAATTTTTACTGTCTTTTAAACACATTAAAAAAATTTAAATAATTTATATTATACATTTGTACACTGAATATATAAATATCTTTTCAACTATTTGTTGTCTAGAAATATCTGTAAATAATATTTATCCTGTTTTAGAGAGGGCATTATTTAAACAATTTATATTATTTAATGGAATGACATATTTCTGTTTAACTAGGTTAAATTGCCTGCATTGTCTGCCATACATATTGGCCTATTAAGATCATTCGAGGTCAATTACCATCATTTAACCCCCGGTCACCTGCAATGTATCAAAATAATGATAAGATAACACCAGCTAAGATCAGACAAGTGGAATAGGTACGGCGATGGTCAGGCCTGTGGTTTGGGCTGGTATACGGTCAGACAAGTGGAATAATGACAAACTGTGGCCCGGCAAGTGAAATAGGGTCTAGATAAGTAGAATAGCGACGATGTATGATCAGACTGGGAGGACTTATAGTCAAGCAAGTGAAATAGGAATGGCCTGCAGTCGGACAAGTAGTATGGGGAATAATAAGTGGAATGGGGATTGCCCGTGGTCACATAAATGGTGTGAGTCTGCTCTGAAACAAGTAGAATAGGAAATTGCACATAGAAAATCTCACTACTGTTTATTAAAACTAAATTTGTGGCAGCACTATAATAAATAGACTGTGGACTTTTATGCAAAAGGAAAATTAAAATGAAATACAAAATTTCGTCTTGCCGTAACAATTCTAATAAAAATACTGACACATTCAAAGTATTTTAATCCTTTTGCTATTTTTTAAAAATTTTCATATAATCATTTTGTTATCAATGTATAAAATCCATCGGAAATAATAATGCAAAGTTTTCATTATTCAACGCTAGTCTACGGATAAAATAATAATTCATAAATGTTTCATTGAGAGCATATAACAATTATTTAATCTAGAAAATAGTTGATCTTAAACAATGCTGCTTCTGTCCGAGTTTTATCTAATCATTAAAAATGATTTTACGAATAACGAATGAAGGGAAATCATTCGCACCTCGCAAGTTTATGCTTCATCTTCTCGCGGAGTTCCTTAACTCCCCTTAGCTCGCGTCAACAAACTCATCGCAAAACGAGCAACGCGCCTAGTTCAGCGAAGATATATAGTTCAAACATTATTATAGTGAACTGCACATCCTACAAAACAGACGTTCCAACAAAACTTGCTTAAAGGTTACTAGATATTCAGCAATTCGCAGGATATTAGCAACCGTGCAACAAAGTTCCCGGTACTGTCCATCGGCTTCCTCAGCGAGTTCAACGAATTTATGTCGACAGTTTGCGAATTATTTGGCAATAGGGACGCCGGCGCGCCGGTTGCAAGACCGTATGCAGCGACGCAACTAAAATCTAGAGAATTTTCCGTCGCATAGCGCGGCGTACAATCCGGTCGCGTGGTTCAGCGGGATCCGGTGTTCGAGGAATCCGTAAAAGTAAAAAAGAAAACGGTCAAATGCGGTTCGAGGAAAATCGTTCCTACGCCATTGGCCACGACCCTTGGGGTCATCCCTGCAGTCCCAGTTCGAGTTCCGCCCGCAGGATTATAGCCGGGACACCTGACGGCGCTCCCATCGCCTCAAAGGCAGCGAAACCGATATAAGCAAGCGAAATAAAAAGGCGGAATGAAAGGTGGAAAAGTGAAACGGGGATCGAAAGTTTACCATAAACTGGAGGGGAATTGTACGACGAAAGAGTACAGTTCCTGCAGAAACTGTCGACCACTGTAATAAATACATAACGCGTTTATAGTGCAGAGTAATAAACTTCGATTATCCGTGCTAATTAGTGGAACACGATTGTTCGGATAATACAACAATTACATAGTTTCAGTGCTGAACTCAATCCTTATTGAAGTGAGCAGTAAATCGTGTAGCAAAGGGGTTGGTTTAACACAAACTAATTCTTTGTGGAAAGTATTCAGACTATAAAGAATTCGAACATCAGAGGTCCGGATAAAGGAGGTACTACTGTATTTCATCCACATTTTGTCATCTCTGCAAAAACATGTTATCCATTCTGTCCCGGATCTAAAGCTCAGAATATTTTGGTTATTTACGTAAACTTTTCGGTAGCGCATAACACAGTCAAGAGAGTAAACAGAAGGATTTGCGGACAATGGCTTCCATGCCCGAGTAATCCTGAACCACCAAAGTGTTCCTCCTTCATGAACACCGCGCAAGAACGATCGCTCAATAGCTATCACGGCAGCGGCGTAGACCGTTGTTCGGTCCACTTTAGTAAGCGTTACTAATGAATGAAAATCCGGATTGAAAACTTTTCTGTCACCCGTGCCACTCTGAAGCAATCGGCTTTGTCCGTTTCTCAGGTACAGGACGGCCGATGGATTCATGAAACACAACAACGTTCCTGTTTTTGCCTCCCAGGCTTCCATCCACTTGTCCTCCTTTAAAATGGGAACAGTCGTCTCTGTCTCGACCCCGAATATCATGCCAACGATATCTTTTGCTGTCCACAATACCGGCCACTTGCTTTCACATTGTAAACTGTGATGCTGTTGCTTCGAACGGGCTTAGTGTGATGCTTCTTTTTGTTTATCCAGGATCGTAATGACTGCGATCATTAATGGGTACACTGGAACGGAAAAATTTTTTCTGGCGATTGGAAGAGATCCCGGTAAAAAAATCTTTACTTTAATTTCTCAAAAAATACCCAAACCGTACGATCTGATATTAAAACAGTTATCGTCCTTTTAACAGTGTCCGAATATTACTGTGGTTCACTGTGTATTCCATGGATGTGTCATAAAAGCATACAGAATGACAGAAAAAATTATTACGACTTTTGAATTGCTTCCCCAAGCTTTTAGCACCTGTTGTATGTCATCTATTTTGATCTGTTGAATACGAATATATCTCTTTCCTTTACGGCGGAAATTACGTCATTGTGTCATAGACGCGCACATATGGGCAGAATGCAATGTGGTAGTAAGAAAGATTTTTGCGAATATCTCGGGAATCTAAAATTCCCGCCGAAACCGAAAATCATATTCCTATTCAGCACGCCGAAAAGCATACAGTGACGTATAATGGGTACGAAAAGCTTGAGGAGTGTGGGGCATTGTAAAGTTCGTAATTCTTAATACATGAAATAGTGCGTGTTCTATTTATGTGAACTTGTTCTTTTACTTTAAAACATCCCATTGTGAATGACACTTGTTTAAAAAATATGTTAATTGTCGTAACACGAAATTATTATAGTAAAACACGATCAAGTGTGACATTCTTTCGAACAAGAACGAGATGAAAATTTGGAATGTAAAAAAGCTCTATTAAAACATTAATTTCAATATTTTTCACAAAAGTGATTACGAATTAAAATGTATAATTTGGTTTTTGCATAACAGTCTATTGTACAACAAAAACCCTGGCAAGTTTAAACGCCGAGATTTTAATAAAAAATGCGGCTGAACGCAAGGTGCAGTTTCACAGGAGGTAAATCCACGCGAATACATAGAAATAGGAAGAGTGCAGAATAAAATTCTTTTGTATGCAACTTGGTTTATATAAACAGTCCGGTTTCGTATAATTCGTCGAGCTTGCGTGCTCTTGAATGCAGCCGCTTACCTCGTCTGACTATTGTTTACTGTTTCTACTGTAGTAAACCAGACAGTTTTATATACACAGTTCTTTTTCCGTTACTATCCTCTATTCATAAGTGCATGTCTATAAATTAGAACGTTACACTCTTTCTCGAATAAACAAATAAATATCGACATCGTTCCTTTTAATTGCTCTATAAACAAACAAATAGTGCACGATAGAATTCTTTGAACGTTTATCATGTACAGGGTGTATAAAAAGAAATGGTCACCCACCTCTGAATCAGTGGACATTTGTCAAAATAACGGAAAATTGTTATTATTGTCTTTTTTTACATTAACACCTGTTCATATCTCGAAAATGTCTAGTCCCACATGTCCAACAGTCATTCTATATTTCTTCCAATCACCTTCGAATTTTTAAAATCGTCTGGCCTGTGTCAAGCTGTTCCACATAAATAAATAATGAAACCGGTCGATCGCTAATTGAACATCTTCGACGGAATGGGAACTTTGGAGATTTCTGTAGCACGTTGTTGAATCGTTAATTGGGACTCCGGATCATGGGCCGAAATCGATTTATTTCCGGGCGGGATGCAGAAGTGATCTCGGCCAGAGCAATTGCAGCGATCGAACGATCGCTAATTAATTTATAGACTCTGTACGAGTCTCGTTATATCCTTCGATTAACTTGAAAATGATAATCTCGTACTCGTAATTACTTAACGATGCTATCTGTCCTTTGACGAAACCACTGAGCTGTCCTAGATTCTATAATTACAAAAATCCTCTTGACCTCGTTCAATTGGATTTATATGAAAATTTTTAATGCTTAACAACGCATCATTTTTATAGCTATTGAATAAATCGTTCGTTCAAAAGAAAAGTGACATAAGTAAAAGAGAAGGAAATTTTACAAGAGAGTCATGTGCAAATTATTTACAATTGCCAATTATTTTATTGTATATAACATATAACCAACTTGGAAATGTAACAACAATGTTACATTCGTCATAAAAAAATGTTAATAGTCTTGCAGATTAGTTATAAAGAGAGTACACTACAATTTAGATATTTAGTATATTATAATATTTTTTAGAAATATATTTTTTGAGTTGCGTCACTTTGCTTCTGAATGAACGAAATATTCTCATTTGTTCTAAGCGATTTAATCATCGACTTCTATTTTTCACCGATTTTGTAAGTCAAGCACAAGAATCACGTATTATGCAGGTTTGAAACTCGATTATCAATTCATTAAGGGCAGAACGGATTATTAATGGGTATGCTGCACATTGTTGCGTCCATGATTCTCCGTAATTTTGCGCATTCCGACCTCTGTTGCGAGGATATACAGGAAATTGTGTTGCAACCGAAAAGCAGATTATTCTTTATGCAAACGTGAATCGAAAATGTAAAGTGAAAATATTTCATAGCACGGTTCATTTCCGAGATAATTAATTTCAAAGATTCATCGGATACGCGCGTCTCGGAACGCGATTTCTGAATGTGTCTGTTCGCTGCTGACGTATTTCGGAACGTTAAAGATCACGGTTCCCAGCTTTTTGTTAGAAATCAATTATACAACTATGCACCACCTAAATTATAAAAAATTCTACACAATACAAACGTCGAAAATAAAATCGGGAAAATTTTTGTACCGACCGTTCTATCGATTGTTACCTCAAAAAAGCTGTTTTCTCACAACAATGGTCGTTAAAAAAATACGAATATCTATGGAGCACGTTGATAAAAATTCAACGGAATATTTTTTGGGGAAAACTTGACAATCAAATAGAAAAACTTTCTATTATTTGGTGAACATCCATCATATGCTTTGTTTACACAAACATTGAACATTCATTTTCAAAGAAAACCGCAAAATCTAGTGCAGACAGGACATCTTTCATTCGAAATACAATAAAAGCGTTACAAAAAGTCGTAGATCAACTTTCGAGAGGTCATCGTAAAGGAGAGACTCCCATAAAAAAGATCAAATTTAAATGAATGTGCAAAAAAATTATTTAAAGTCTGTACAGTCGTCACTCTCACCACGAATTAACATTTATAGTGACATTATTATTAACATTTATAGTTTCTTATCGTATTTTGGCACGTTTATATAGTGTTCGTAAAACTCACAAATACAGTAGACGCTCGTATTTTGACTCGGTAAATCAAATAAGAACAGATTAACAAATAAGATAACAATTCTTTTTAACAGATTACAAATTAAATTAAATTTGAAAAATTGTTTTGTACACATTCACTGTTAACAAATCTCACAGGTTTCACAAACACAAAAGCACATATCAAATAATGGTTTTCTAACATTATATTTTTCGATTTATTGAGATGAAATGGTTGATGCATCTTTCTATTCAAGGACGTATTACAATAAATAGACAAAACAAAAATATCCTGTCTCGATTGTGGGAAGCAGAAGTAAAATAAAAATTGATTTCACCCGTTAATAGTCTTTTTACGTTGAAAGAGCAAGATAACGTTCTTAGATTTCTTGTATTTTCACTGTTTTGTATTGTAACGAGTTAATTTCTCCATAAATGGATAAAAATCCGGAGTCTAATAATACAAATAAATCGAAATAAATTCAATCTTGTCATTTGTATAAGGCAACACGTGTCAGTCACTTTCAGTAAGTAGGTTTAGCGCTGCATAAAAAAAAAAAGAAAAAGAAATAAAGGGAATAATAAAAATCCGTGCAATAAACTCGCTGATAGTCGTTGTCTGTTCCCGGGTTTCGTGTGTACGTCGCATTCGGTATAGTGTTCATCGATGTCCCGGCGAGTATCGGCAGCCATCGATGGGGCGCACGTAAGAAATCCGCGTGCCCGTCCCAGACACATCTATTTCGAAGGTGAAATTACAGGCCGGGGTAGCGTGATGGTTTACCGTGCGACGATTCCCGCGTGTCGGGGTCGCATCAACATACATATGCATGGTTCGCTACCACGTATTTCCATATGTATGCGTTTTCGTCTTCGAAAAGTTTTGTAAGCGTGCCCCGGACGTCTCCCTCGTGCCACGCCGTGCCTGCCTCTGTCTTTCCGGAAGAATTACCAGGGCCGCGTTACGTGAAACCCGGAAACGAACCGCGTCGTCATCCTCCACTGCCATGCAGCGTGCAGTGGCTGCGCCAGTGTTAATGTCTCCGAACGGTCGATGCACCGGTTGCAACCCCCTATCGCACGCTTATCACGTACACACGAGCGTGTTACGGGACTGGATTCATTTTCAACGCGACGCGTTTGTTACCGATCCCGAGCGACTTGCGAATCGTTCGACTATTCTCTCTTCGTTCCCTGTTATCTTCCTCCACTATTATTATTATTTCAAGCTTCGAAGCTTCGTCTCGCGTTCACCTAATTTGATAAAAGCCGCTGTTCGAAACCAGGTTTTCACGGAATTCAATTAATTTTCTCTCGCGCGCGCGCCCCCCCCCCCCCCCGCAGTGCGATGCGTCGTTACCGATTCCGAACTACTTGCGAATTGTTCAATTATTGTCCCATGTCAAAGGGAAATAACTTCGACAACTTTCATTAGTTTTTATTAAGAATTATTTATTTAATAAATGATGACGAACTGTAATTCTAAATTTTAGGTATGCATTTTGAAGGTAAAAGAATGCTCTTCATTAAAAAAAAAGTTTTTTGAAAATATTAACCCCTTGCCATACGATTTATTTTACGGTATTAGTGATTAGAAATCTTTTGTAGTTCGTAATTTCTTAAAAAACGAGAAAATTTATATCTATGCCGATATAATTCTCCAATAGCTTACATTAACGAAACCAAAGTAGAATAGTTCGGATTAAAGGACTCTAAAAGCAATCTAAAAAATTTATTTTTATTTAAATATATATATATATAATTTACCAAATTAAGTAGATCGGCCGCTCGGACCACTGTGTCCCGGATCCCAGATCAATGCGAGAGTAGAATACCCGACAAGAAAGCGCAAGAAAACCGGTTTTCGGACTGGAGCTTAATATATACCGGGTCAAATATTTATCCGACGCTAGAGCAGTGGGGTTCGGGATCCAAAAGAAACCGCAGCCGCCGCGTCACGACGCGTTTCCGATGGATAGCCACGGAGTCGTTTAATAAGAGACGGGACCGTCGCGTCGGTCGCGTAATTGTTCCCGGCCACTTTGCCGGAATATTAAAACCGGCAGTCCCGGGTAGTGACTTCTGGGAGAGTCCGTCGTGACGGCGTGTTTATTGTAACGAGCGAGTCGGAAGAACGTCGTAAAGTTAAAGAGCAGTGGGAAAGAGGGAAGAAGAGAGTGAAGTAGAGATAGAAAGATAGAAAGAGAGGGGAACGCGCGCGCAGCTCTCTATTACACAGGGGAGGGCCGGCACAATGGAATTCCAACGGGCGGCCTTGGCGAAGCAATTTCGAAGCAGTTTTCGCCAGGGCAGTTAAATTTAAACAGGCCGCGGGTCTATTTTACGTGAGGGGTAGGGATGGACGGGGGTTATTAACGTTATTCGCGGTTAATTCCGCGCTCTTTCATAGAAAATGAATACGCGTACCGACGCCATACCGGTAACCGCAGCAGTTGATGGAAAATCACGGACGAAAGAACATCGTGCTGAAATTTATTGTCATTACAGTAACGAACGAATCTCATCCCACGGCTGCTGGGTGAGTACACCTACTCCTACTCCCTACCGTCGGCCATAATAGCGAATGAATATTTAGCGTACATTCGAACTATAAATGATGCGCTTGTTGCGGCTGCCTCGGAATTGTAACGTTGTATGACCGGTTTGCGTGACCTACTGAAGACTTGTAAATTAAAAATAGATTGTTTGCTGTACGCAGCGCCGGGGAAAATAGTATTGTAAATAATAAATCGTGTTCAATTTGAAAATAAAATATTTTATTTGATGCAGTCATTTTTTTTTTTTAAATAATATAATTTACTCTTGAGGCAGTAACTTTTTTGAAAATATTATTTCATTTTTGTACTTTGTCTTCATTTTCAATTTCAATTTTAAATATTGCTGAAAAGAATGGTTCGAATTCTATACATTTATGAGTGTAAATCGTTTCTTAACGATAAGATAATAGACTGTATGTTTATGCGGTTTCTCAGAGTATTATAACAATGCAAAAAGTAGAACATTTTATTTCGTAACTTTTTTACGGTTAGGAAAGTGGATAGTGTCAATCTACGATCAGACAAGTATGTATGACTACATGAAAGATGTATGTATGGTCCCACAAGTAGAATACACACTTTATTATTATCAGACGAACGTAGTAAAATCGATACACTATAGTCAGTCAAGCATTACAGAAATTTGATGATTTGATGTATGGTAGAGTATAATTGAAATAGAGGGATGACATGTGGTCGGACGGACAGATTGAAGATTTCTATAGTCACACAAGTGGAATAGGTAATCTATGGCCAGACGAACAGATTGAAGAGTTTCATAGTCGCACAAATGGAATATGTTCTCTATAGTCAGACAAGTTGAATGAGACAGCTCATGATTAGCCAGGTATATTGCATTAGAGCTCTTCTGTCCAATAAAGTAAAAACTTATTACAGAATTAATTAATTTCGTGTTATACCCATATACAATATCTACTGCAAAATAATGCTGAAAAACCCCAATTTTATAAATCATTTCAGAACAAGGGAAAAATTTCTATCCCAACTAAAAGATTTTAATTTTTATTTAGTGATGTAAAAATAAAATAGATGCACTAATAAATTTTGTGTTAAATATTATTTCAATAAATAGGAAATGAATGATTTGCATCTTGCTTAGTAATTTTCTTTCATGAAAGAATAAAGTTTCGAAATTTCTGTTCACTTGATAAAACGTTCCAGTCCATTGAAAGTCAAGCAATGTGGCAGAGGTAAGTGTCCACGACAGGACTGTAAACTCCATTGTACCATGCTCGGGGTTCAACGTCCTCCTCGGTCCCCGATATTTCCTGCTTTCCACGCTCGGCGTCTTCCGCTAATTCCGGAAAAACTCGCGGAGATAACAACGCGCCCGGCGAACGTAAACAGGAGATTACGAATCATAAAGTAAACAGTACAAATTCAATTTCCCAAGGTTGCCGCGGAATTGGGACGCGCGCTAGGTGCTCGATTCGGTAAACAGAAATCCTACCAACGGGCGAGTCGGAGTTTTTTCCGCTTTGCGAGCAAGCGGACTCGTGTTAGAGACAGGATGAAGGAACGTCGCTGTTCAAAAAAGACCGACACGAAAAGATTCAGCTGTGACTAATATTACGTCCTCCTATGAATTATGCATGCGGAATGTGAAATGTTATTATAGAATTGTATTATATTATATTTTTATTACCGCGCTACCGAACTGCGGACTTTTGTGCGGTTACGACAATTACGGACGCGAAAAATACTATCAAAAACGGTGCAAAATTTGGTTTTACAATGTCTACCAATTTTACTTAGTTTTGTATTCTTAATCAATGTTGTATAGTGGTCGAAAATGGTAGACCTCGAAAAATCGAAAAATTGTGTAATTCTTTGCACATTTACTATTTCAAAACAATTTGTTGCACATTTAATATTTTAAGAAAATTATTTACTTCACATTTACTGCCACCATTTTAAAACAATTCGTACATTTGCTACCACATAAAATATACACGGTGTTTCTGAAAAAATGTACGAATTGGAAATTTAACTTCTTCAGGGACTGGATAATAGTCTTAAAAGACCGTTCGGTTAGGCAAATACGAGAAACGCGTTCGGCTTCAATTATCTGCTATCGCTGTGAAATACGACTGCAGTTTCGGAGCTATAAATCCAGCAGTTATCACGAATTTCCAAATAAAACTTCGATGGAACATTCGAGAAGGATCCGACAGAATACGCCGTTGTCTAAAGATCAATATTTTTTATTTCAGCAAGGATATGTGCCTGTTCATAGCGACGCTGTCATTAAGCGACCGAATAAAATCTCTCGCATCTCATTTCCCAGTTTCTTTATCAGCGTTGCGCGTTCAGGAATATAATTTCGCGCAGGTATAATCACGGGTAATTATGAACTGGGCGAGATTAGGGAATACGGGCGAGGCAGCCCGTATCTGAAATATTCGCGGAGCACTTCGCCCGAAAAATTTACATCCGAGATAAATAGTTCCGATCCGGGTAACGCGTTTCGTTCCGCGCTTCTCTGCTCCGGATCCGGTCGGTGACGATTCGTCGGATCCATTAGCCCGTGGAAAATCGGGTCGCGGTGCTCGTGCTTCGGGGGAAAAAATGATCCCGAAGAGCCTGCGAGAAAATTCCGCGATAGCCGAGCTCGTCACGCGGCGAAAATAAAACTGGTTTAAATGGCGTCGCTACGCGGGTTTTTTTTCGGGGCCGACGATCGGCCGAGGAGGCTTTTAAAAATTCGTGTTCGCCGACAATAATACAAAACGTTGTCCGTCCTAGTTTTCCGCGCCTGTTTCCACCGCGCTGCGGCCGCGTTCGGTCCGCGGGCTCCACGATTTACGGCGCGCGGAACACGAACCGTATAAATTCGTGCCACCATGCTATCCAACGCGCGCTGGGAAAACACTGCCTGGGATTGGGAGATGTTCGATCAACGGGTGCAACCGTGTACACAAGCCGGCTACAGAAATTCCATTGTAGAGCCGCCGTAATGTAACCGGGAGCGGTTAAGATGCTGTCATTCTTCTGTCATGCAGGGTGCGGCCGAATGACAAGCGGACCGGGATGATTCTACATGTATACAGGGTGTACTGTTTAAGTGAGAACAACAGGATATCTCGGAAGACGTCGTCGTTATAAAAAAAAATATGTAAAAAAACTTTTTAAAAAAACCACGCTTATACTAAAATGAACTATAAAAAGGAGAGAATAATTTTTTGTACATTAGTGACTATAAATAAAAGCGTGGAGCGCTAAACTATATTGACGTAATCTTCTTGGACGCTCCACGCTTTTATTTATAGTTACTAATGTCTAAACAATTATATTCTCCTTTTCAGTTCATTTTAATATAAGCGTGGTTGTTTTTTAAAAAGTTTGTTTTCACATATTTTTGTATTTTCTACTTTAACTGTTAGTTTACTGTTAAGTTACTACTGTAACTTGATACGGACACAAGCGACGGTGAACATAAGCAAAACATGTAAACATAAGCTAACAATTTACCTTTATCAAAGTCAGAATAATATCATACAGCACCTCTTTGAATTTGTCTCAGTATCTGCTGTTATATTCTCAAGAAAAGAATATGGTATACCATTTAAGAAAAGTAGATTGATCTTCAGATATCCTCCACTACTCCACCCACAAGAAAACAATTAATACTACGTAACGTAGCCCGTCGTACCAAACAACTTTTCCACGGACACATTTTTGATAACGACAACGCCTTCCGAGATATCCTGCTGTTCTCACTTGAACACGACACCTTGTATATAAATCGATAAAAAGGAATAACATTTTTTTGATAGACGCCTTGGTTTCGAGAAAATCGAGTTTGAAGATCCGTCCGGTGCTATAGCATATACAGGAAGTAGAATAAGTACGTCATGCTCAGACACGTCAGACGATTCCTATTGAATAACACAAAAAATTACATTCTACATGTTTTCTTATTTTCTCATACGCAATCGCATCGTGTGCGTTTGCACATGTTATTCGGCCGCACCCTGTATATTTACTGTTTCTGATAAATAAAATTGTAGCAAGCTTAGATTATAACCATTCTGGCACGATGCCCGATCATCTGAGCCTTTGTGGATAATTGAACTTGTAAAATACTACCTGTACTTTGTATGTGATTCTGCTTATTTCATATTTTTCGTAGCTGCCGTAATATTCCAGAGAGAGAGCAAGCAATAATAAATGAAAATGTATCCTGAATTTACATGAATACGTAAGTCGAAAACGATGTTTCGTTTTCGAGAAAATCGAGTTTGAAAATAACGCGAATACGCGTGCTATTAGATATGGATCGGCCGACGTGTCTGGTCATGACTCACCGTTTCCACTTGCTGGAGATACTAGAGGGAACCCAACGGCACACTTATTTTTCTCGAAAACGAAGCCATAAACGAAAAAACATTATTCTTTCTTCTCGACTTATTTTTTCATGTAAATTCACCTCCTTGTACCGCCATATCGGTGACACCCTCTAAAATTATTATAGAGCCGTATAAATTCTCGTGCCACCAGCATCTAGCGCTGAGAAAACACTGCTTGGGATTGGGAGATGTTCGATCAACGTGTGCAACTGTGTACACGAGACGGCTACAGAAATTCCATTGTAGAGCCGTCGTAATGTAACCGGGAACGTTAAGATACTAGATACCGGTGAAAAATATGAAAATGAGCGTGGCGGCCAAATGAAGTTGCTGTTTATTCCTCTGTGGGAAAACCGCGGGTCTCCTTAGGCCCTAGGCAGTTCTGTAATGTCCCTGACATCCTTTCTTGATCCTGTACAATTTACAGTAAATCAAGATCGCATTATCATATTCACCCTTTTCTCTGGACGATTTAAATGAAAAATCTGACATCCATTTTGTAAATCTTGATTCTGCGGAATTTATGGCAAATTAACTCGTGGATGGTAGAGCGGTTTTTACGATATCATGGCAGCCATAGTTGAATCCATTCAAATCCTTACCGTGTCATATTTTTAAACCCTCTTCTTTGAGATCAATGTTAACCCTTTCCAGTCCTATGTCGAGCCAGAATTAACTTTTGCACCAATAGTTATTTATTTTATTGATTTACATTACATTTTTTAATAGACAGCGAATCTTTATGCCAAATAAACATTTTCTACCGGAATTCCGATAATCTCGAGTGAAATAGAAATTGTTTTTCTTTTTTAATATGTTTAATAAGTTGAAAATAATACAACAGTAGTATTAAATTTTTCTAATGGTTTTACTGTTTTAAATTACACCTACTGATTTTTGTTATAAATGCTTAAAATCCGCTGTCTATTCATTAATAATGCCATAATTTCGTGATATGTAACAACAATTGCAGCTGCTCTACATGGGCTGGAAAAGCTGCATATGGGAATACAATTGAGTTACATAATTTTGTAGCAAGTTCTAAAATAAATGAGAGAAAACACGTTGGACCGCAAAGGGTTAATTAGTCGACTTAATTTATTTAATTTAGCTGCTAAAAAGATAGAATTTAGAGGAGATGTTTATAACTTTGGGTCAAACGGCCACAACTTTGGATAGCGGGATTAATTAATCACGTGGTCGGACTGCTTGGACATTGAAATTTTTTGATTACTTTTACAATGGTTCATATGTATCATATGATAAGGTAATTCAGCATGATTTAAGAAATAAAAAGTAGTTTAAAAGTCTGAAAGGAAGGCCTTTTATTTTTTCTTTTTTTTCTATCGAAGTGCTAATTTATTACATAACTGTATTCAATAAATTTCTTACATTCACCTTGAAGAGGACTGTACGATAACTGTGTTACATGACAGAGTACGTTGTCAGTGTTCACTTTGGAAAGTGTAGAAAACATCATATGACACTTAGAGAAATATGAAAGCACACATATTTGAAACGAGTCATTTATAATACACTGCCATCAAAATAGGTGGTTCTTTACCCCTGTAAAAGATGTTTTTACCATGGCAAAAGCATTTTTAAACTCGACATGTACAATTTCAGCCGTGTCTCGCAAACTGTCTAATAATTTGGTAGCTCAGTTTGCAAATTATAACGTTACGGTGTCTCTTTGAAAAGGACTTGCAGGCAAAAAATTTAACCAGTTAGTAGAAAACTGTTAGCAGTAATAACCGCCTCGGATCACAGGCATTTGATGCGCAGAAATTTTCGAAAAAAT
Source organism: Lasioglossum malachurum (assembly GCA_028455605.1). NCBI lineage: Eukaryota > Metazoa > Arthropoda > Insecta > Hymenoptera > Halictidae > Lasioglossum > Lasioglossum malachurum. The sequence goes on from CM052316.1 coordinate 19,125,355, forward strand.
CTAGTATGCGCGCGGGGAGAGCGCAGTCTGTTAGCCTAACAAGCTGGAGAACGAATATTTCGTCTCTGCGGTATCATTGCTGTAGCAGAATTATTTTCAGCGGGCCTCGGGATTATCCTACAAAGCCGGAACGTTGAGAGACTTCGCCGTAAAAATGTGCAAATGAGGCGAAGTATGTTTTTTTAATGAGCATTCAACCCGACCGTACGAACCCAAAAATACCGACGTGCTTGTTAGCCGAAACGAAGTTCCCGGGAGAAAATTATACTGGATGACCTAGGAATAAGAGGCCAAACCTAAAATTAGAGTGATTATTGCATTCCTGCTGAAAATAGATTTCTGTGCTTATGAATACATAAATGCGTTCTGATTTCGGTCGCTTTGTCCCAATTTTTATCCTCACCGAAACGGTCGAGAGGTTCTGGCAGAATCTGTCTTATCAATCGTAGCTATAGTGTCGCGTGCATTCGTGCATACGTGGAAATGAAATGCAAATCAAACGCCACCCGTGTGCACGATGCAAGTATTGATAGTATTGCACATTAATCTTGCTGGACTAAAAATGCAGGAAACATGCAAAATGCATGTGTATTTATACAGATTGTACGTACACGTATTTTTCAGGTTTTACTGCTGGGTTTCAATTGTGATTTTTTAATAGTATACTAGGCCGCAAACTGAAGGAATTGAGAAATGATGGAATTATAAGATATTTAAAAACAAAAAATAGTATTCTTTTATTCGTGTTAGATTTGTCAGTACCTTCCTAAATCTTTATGCAAAATAAAATGTTCATACATCGGTTGCAAGGAAATGGAGATATATAAAATTTATTACTTACGTAAATAATTTTAAAATGTTTTGTACTGATTTAAGTTGCACCTACTTTTGTCATAATTTCATAAAATCCGCTGTCTAATCATTAGTAAAATGTTATTCTGAATTATACATATAACTGGAAGTGCATGGCATACTATGAAAATTCGATTGCAGAGAAATAAAATATTCACGTAGCGGCAGCTATCTATAGAATAACTCAGAATTGAGCTAATGGAAAATATGTTCGAGGTTGTGAGTATGAAAATGTGTATTTAATAATCTCCAGTCTTTTCATTATTTCAAACTTGTTTAGCTGTTATAGTTCGCTGAAAACATGATGTTCATATATAATGGTATTACTAAAGTTTTAGTGCGTCGACAAAGTTTGTGCTGGAATCGCAAGTTGTTCATTAGATAATTCAAAATTATATATCACGTTTCTCTGAATTTTGGTCGGCCAAGTTAATCCCTCAGAGTGATTAAAAAAGGATGTACCTGCGCTGAGCATATTTTAATACTTTCCTGGCTGAATATTCAGCGCGACCCGTAACCCTAGAGGTCGAAGTTAATAACTGAAGTTTCACATTTTAGGAAACGTCGGAATTAAAAAACATTCGATTCAAAATGCTGGTGATCTTTTATAATTAGTCAAAGTGATTTAGCACGTTTCAGTTCCACTAACTAATTAGCACAAACTCGATTGTGCCAATATTATTTTAACAGTCTCAACAAATTAATTTTACAGTATCAATTGGTGAAACACACACACAATTCCAGAAATAATTTTTCTATGAAAGTGGTAAAATAGAAATCAATTTTCATTAAATTTTCGACGTAACACTATGAAATACAAATCCAACTGTAACTATGATTGAACATGACATTACACGGTCAATATTGATTATAATTAATAATCTACATACATATAACCTAATTGCAGAATGTATTCCAAATGTATCGAATGCAAGTCATGAGATATAATATAGATATAATAGTATAAAAATATTAGTAAAATAGTAAAAAATTACAATGTTTAAAGAAATTAAATATAATTTTTCAAATTGCAATTTATAGCTGGAATAAATTTTGATTCCATACATTATTCTCTCATTCGTATTTCATTTTATCTTTAATTGAACAAACATAAATCATTCATAACGTCATGTGTTAAATCAATAAATGCAATTATAGTGCACTTAGAGATAAATCAAACATTTTCAAGTATATGTAGAAATGATAAATTTTAATTATTCTATAATATTAATTATTTTTACAACGACCACAGTGGGTGATCAAATGTTTAGAGTCACCGTAGAAAATGATATTTTTTTAGCTCTATGGTGAATAATGTTGTTTACAGTGCTGCTAAATGTACAATGTTCAAACATTAGTACCTCATACAATAATGATAAAAAATCGACGTAGTTAGACATTCATTTAAAAATTAATTGTTTTAATTTAAGTACGACTTATGTATATAAAAAAAAAACAGTATACAATTACTATTTTAACCTGTGAAAACGTCGATTCCTAAAATTAAACTCATGTTTTCGGTTATAGCTGATCAAATCTATTACGTAATAAATAAAAAACTAAAATTACAGTGATGGATCACCGTACGAAATTACAATTATCTATTTGAAAAACAACTGCAATCAACAATTTCAACTTGAAAAGAAGATGCCAAAAACGGAACTCGTCAAAGACGACTAAGGGTTGATTACTCACGCATTTTATCTCCTCCATCGAGGAAATTTCGCAAGGTGCTCGGAAGGGCGAAGGGATTCGCCGTAATTCGTGCCGCTTAGTCTCGGCATGGTGTGATTAATGACCGAGGCGATTCTGAGGTGATCCTTATCGTGTTTACACAGCCCTCATCGCCGACAAATTTTTATTCGGCGAGAATGTGGGGTCGGAGAAGCAGTGTAAATTAATTCGAGACGATATCTTTCCAAATTCTCCGAGCCGCCCTTACGACTCGCCGGTGCATTATGCTCGAGCACGCGCGCGTCGTTTCCACCCCCGCACCCCCGGTCTGTGACATCCGGTGAAATATTCGCAAATATATCGGTCGGAACTGGCGCCACGAATTTTTTACCCCCACCTACTCCTGGTCCTCGGTTAAATCTTGAGGAAATCCCTCCCATCTGAGTATCAGCAGTCCTATTAGGCGCAGCGCATAAACTTACCCCTCTCCCCTAGCCCCATCCGCTATCTACACAAGTGGATCGTAAAAAAATCGGTCCGTGTTTTATTTGAAAAGCCCGCGCTTTCGTTCATTCCGTCCTCCATTCGGGATTACCGTCTCCGCTTTGTTACGATCTTCCTGCTTCGTAAGTTCGTTTACGTCTATGGTTGCGCTTTATTTTGCAGGCCTCAACAAGAGGAGCATTCCGGGCCATTTAATTCAAAATATTTAATACATATAATATACATGTAATAGTATAAAAATGTACACACGAACGAAATCATAACAGATTTTAATCAATTGTAATTTTTTAAATAAATTAATAATATTAATTAATAATATAATAATAAATAAATTCTTCTATCTTGTTGGAATAATTGATTGTATTGGGTTAGAGGTAGAATCTTATTGAAATTTATTTCAGCACAACAATAGCAACAGCAGTTTACACATAACGTTAATCCAGTTAAACAGTTTCCCCAATTTTATTCCTACTTTCAAGAGGCTGCTAAATGTAACGTTGAAAATTCAGTCACCCCTTCACTCAGAATACCCGAAAGTGGTCCACTTGGAAGTTTTATGATTCTATAAAAAAATATTCTACTTACGTGGATTTCCGGGCTACAAAATTGTATTTTCTGAAATTCTTATTTCCGGGAGGTGGTACATATATATGTATATATAGATTTGTCGTAAAAACAGCGCGTCCTAGCTCTCGTGACTAAATTGAAACAGCAGAGAACTTAATTTGCTGGAAGCAATATTTGAAGAGGACGAGGATATTCGTTGAAAGAGTTGGTTATATTGGGAAAATAAATAATAAATTTTGCTATAAATGCCCTTTTTTCAGTCCATTAACGGCCGTGACAAGTTTTATGGCAGCTTTTCTGTCTCAATCAGGTTCGAAGCAGTCCTTTTTTGGTTCTCCTGTATTATTTTTAGGACGATGATATATTTGAAGAAGAATAAAAAATATTTTATGCAGATCAATCCATAATCCCTCAAATAGAGTCGGCGATGAAGATCGTCCCTGCCACAACCTGTATAATTGTCGACATTTTCCTTGAAATTTTTACGTAAGATTGAATGTATATAATACAATATTTTACTGCCCCAAAAATGATTGCTTTAACCCTTTGCACTTCGACATCAAGTATAACTCGATTTTTAAGTCATCAATTTTAAATATGCATTATAGTTTATATTATTTTTTCTCTACTGAGATAAGCATCGTACATATATTTAACTATTCTCAATATAATTAGTAAAAGAAAATGGTTCAAAATTAGTTCCAATCTAGGTACTATCTTTTAATACTTAAGGTACATTTCAAATAAAACATTTAAAACGACAAAAAGTCGTTGGGAACAAAATTGGAACAAAATTTGAGATACCAATGGACTGTCTTCTAAAAAATGACTAATTGTAGTTGCAGCATACAGTACAGCTCACTGAAGTTTGGCCGACTGCCGACGTCGATAAACGCATTTAGGAATTACCTCTCTTGAAATGTTTATTGTAATGTTTCTTCGAAAAACCCTCACTAGTTATGTAGAAAGATTATTTAATTATTATATTTTAAATTACTTTATTATATTTTAATATATTTTATTTTATATTATTATATTATAAAATTTTCTCTCTTGGCCAAACATCTGTGAGCGGTAGTGTACATTCGAATTTTTTATCCAATTATCAGGACACGTACGTACATTCTGGAGCATGCAATTAGCAGCACTTTCTATATCGCCCATGCCTCATTACCCCCCAGACGAGCAGACTTATGGTGTTACTGAAAATACAACACCGTGTGAAAGGGACTTCCTGTTTTTCCCCCAAGCTTTCCCGGGTATCGTTTTCAATATTCGCGAGCCGTCGGACCGAAAGCTCCCGGGTGACATTGAAAGAACTGTCATCGTAGAATGACAGACTTCAGACACTTTAATTAGAACGGCGTAGCTGCAGGTGAAATCAGTAGTCAGGATAATAATGGCTGGCGAGAGGACATCCAGTCTGACGACTAATAGGCATCACCGCGTTGATTACGAAGTTGGAAGGAGTGGACGAACAAAGTGACAGGAAACGCCATAGCCCCGGAATGGCTTCTGAATGTAAAGGCTGATCGATAATATCGGGTTCGAATTTTTTTACGAGCCGGGGGGGCCCCAGCTATGTTGAAACGGCGACGTCGCTGATTTCGCCGCCAATGGAGGAGAAATGAAACGCCGTGAAAAATGGGATTAACCTCGCCCCTGGCCGAGCTGATGGAATATAACATTAGGTTCAACAACGGACAATTCACTATAGTGGACTCAATATTGATCACCGGAGACGTTCTTCTGTCAGTCGTATGCTGCTTTTGATGAATAAAATTGTAGCAAAGTCAGGTCTGAATGAATTGGGTCCTTCTACAATCTAGTTCCCAGGAATAACAAAACAGCATCGACGATATCGTCAAAATGAAACAAAAGAAGGTAGAAAATATTCTTCCCAAGATAAATATAGCTACCTTCTATTACAAGTATGCGAAGGATAAGGATGTGAATGGACTGTGTGTGGTATCATGGAAATTCTTCATGTTTCTCTTTGTCCTCACACATTGTTTACGTCATGCTCTTATCCTCTCTTTTCTTCTTCTTTCTTATTTATACGAAGAAGTCACGCAACTATAACAAGATCCTTTCTCTTTGGTTGTATCTGAGGGAGAATGATTCAGGAAAAAGTCGTGTGATCGTAGGAAACCTTTTTCCACGATCTATACCATTCTTATAAACAATTTTTTGTTGAAACAGCTAATAAAGACCTTAATACATAGGACAATTTAACATATCACTGGGATCATTTGTTTATTCTAAACACTTGCAAAGACAGATTATGTGATAACAGAAAAAAACTAAATTTATGTGACAATTTAATTGATAATTTCATTATAATCGATGTAGTTACAATGCAGTGCATGCTAATGTATGTATACACTATGACACATTGAAGTAAAAGAATCATTGGTTTAATTCAGATCAAAATTAAAGGTACAATAAATGAATGCTCTGCTTCATTTCTCTAATTTTTTGATTCGATCATTTTCCTTCATATATTTCAACGAAGAGAATATAAATATAATGGGACCAGAGAGAGAGAGAGGGAGAGAGAGAGAGAGTGAACAGACTAAATGACAAATTTAGTTCATACAAATAAATATTTATTTTTGCAGAAAATCTGCCATTCAGTAATAAACAAATCTTTTTATTATTACAGGTAAAATTAATGAGAGAACAAGAAGGCCTTTTCAGCTTCATTTAAATATTTTCCTTTCGCCATTCTGTTCTATTACATAAAATCAAAAATATGGCTTAATCAGGAACACGGGACAACAATACCTTTACGATGACTCTTCAAATCAACCACTTTCCTCTATAATTTCCCTCAATATCTGTGAAAACAGCACTGCGTTTAAACGAATTTCGCTCTTGTTGGCGTTGTTAAAGCACGTTTCGCTCTGCGACATATTCTGGCATGTAAATACGGAACATTTCGAAGCATAGATGTTGAAAGTAAAGGTTTAGCAAAGTAAAGAACCCCATTTTGACAACATCATTTGTCCTTTTCTTCTAAATAAGCATGAAAATTTGTAAATTTTAAAGTGCGTTTGAACGAGTTTCGCTCACTGTATATAAAGTAAATGTAAAATTTAGTTTGTACACACACATAAATATCTGTGATACCACAAGAAACTGCAGAATCTGTCTTTCAGAAGAAAATGTCTGTTTGTAGACAAAGGTTAACGTTACCCAAGAAGTAACAAGATTTTCCGAAGCACTAGAGCCAGAGATTATCGAATCCTCATTTTCGTTGGAACCTCCGAGCCGTGCGCGCATCTCCTCGTTGCTTTATTGTTTATGGAATGACAGGTCGGTGTACCTAGATGACAGCGCGTATACATGACATCGTGTGCGCCATGTACCACGACGTACATACGTCGCTGAAGATGAATATTCTGGAGAAACGTGCAGCGAAAGAAGGGGACGTGATATGACAAGGTTTGATACCGAGACGAGAGGCGTAGTTGACGCGTTCCTTGCGGCACGATAAAACGACCAAAGAAATGTAATTGAATGATGCGAGTTACTGATAGAAATTCCATTCCGCGATACATTTTCCGTGGAAACCAAACATCCTGCGATAACAGAACAGAAATCTGAAGACTTCGTAACAATTAGGAGGTAGTTTCAATTTTTACATGCATTTTGGAGGTCGATGAAATTTTCAGAATTCATCAGATCTAGAAAACGTACTTTTTACATTATCGATATAGGCCTACATTCTCCTCCGAGCAATTGCAATTTTCTACAAATTTTTCTCACATCATATACTAATAGTTTTAACTTCGCAAAACGAAATCGTATGGTCCAATATTAAAAAGCTTTGATTCTTTTGAAAGTGTTCCAGTATTATTATGATTCACTGGAAGAGATCAGTTTCCTCAAATATTTATGCAACATTTATGTTGTTTATTTCAGCTTTACAGGTGCATCAGCATCAGCATCAGCGTCAGCAACGGACGAGGATTCCGTGCAGCGAACGAGGTTCTACTGTATACATAAAATCTAGCAAAATTGTGCTTAATCAAACCGGTTCCAGGTGGTCCAAAATCCCCGTCGCTTCCTCGTAGGAGCCGTCTCCTCGGTCGAAGGGCTGAAGAACAAAGCCCTCCCGAAGAACGGTGGTCCGCTCGTCTGCGCGGACTGCTCGAAGATCCTCGGCGAACTTACGCTCATTAGTCAACGCTGATTCCTTTTCAAGTCCCGAAGACGCGCTATTGTTTACATCCCGATTGTTCGCGTACACATAATATCACGGGCGTCTGAGCACGAAGCGGGAAAACGGGCGCGACCGAGAAAATCGAGAAACGTCTGCGTAAAAGAGCGAGAAGAGAAAGGGGGGATCTAAAAGAGGAGAAGAGAGTAAGGTACGAAGGGATGGGGGAGAGTGGGAGGGGAGAGGGAGCACGGAAGATAAAACGCGAGGAAGATGGTCGCGGAGGAAGGGTGTGGGTGCCGCGAGGATGGGATAGAATGCAATAAGATGAGACTTAGTGTGCACTACGCGTCGTAGAATTGACGTGCTCCTTATAAAGCTGAAGGACGAGGTAGACAGCGTAGAAAGAAGGAGAGGGGGTCGGCGGGGGCGGTAGAGAGGGTGGAGAAGGTTGTGACGAGCAGCAAGTAGATAGCATGGCCAGGAGAGAAGGTAGGAAGGCACGTCGTGGCTCCTGCACGCCGTGGAAGCCCGATTGTTCTCTGCAACCGACTGTGTCTCATTACTTCGAATTGGCTGGCCGTAGACAATGCCAGCGGGTAATACGGTTATCCGGAAGATGGTTTTCACCGGCCTCCTCTTCGTTTCACCGCTCCCGCTTCTATCCGCCATCGAGCACGACGCTCTTTTACGCTCTCCCCTTGGCCCCCTCCCCCGACTCCCGTCCGATCCTGTCTTCCAGCAGAAGGTATAAACCCTTTTCCCTCACGGTCACGTTAAGAGGTTACCAAGAGCTGCGACCCCCATCCCCCTGCGCGCGGCTTGCTCGAATAACCGAAAGAGAACCGAACGATCGGAAGAAAGATGCTGACCGGAGAAGACAATGGACCATCGCGGGATGCTGTAAGCTGGCTCCTCGGACCAGAGAGATAAGGATCGAAGATTAACCCCGCGATACGGGCGACCGGAGAGACGAGGTCAGCCGGTCTGGACCCGGGGATGCTCGGCTTAGCAGACGGTTCCGTTTGCCCTCGGTCTGTTTCGACCGATCCTCTTTCCTTCTCGCTTCGCTTCGCTGGGGAATAACCAGTTCAGATATGATGGAGCTCTATTGAATACTGCAAGGCGTCGCAGCCGATATTGGATATAAACGGGACGCGTTGACCCAGTACGAGACGGATCTGCCAAATAATCTTTGCCGAGACCCTCCGACCTCCGATGGAATTGCTACGATTGCGATCGGAACCAACAGTTCCGGTCGGTTTTCGAGCAGTTCCGGTGTTAAGGACTGCACGGATGTTTCAATAGAGCTCTTTGAATATTGCACTTGGTGCCGTTTATAGTCGAAGGACCACCACTCGTGTGGACTGTGTGCTATGCCAGTCTGATGCACCGTGTGTCTGACTGTCTGAAGGTTCTCACCGATTTGATTTCTTGAGCTAACTCTCCCTAATTAGGTCTCCCGACAGTCCTCGCCTTAACAGCCAGTTTCTTAGACGTTTTTCGACAGTTCACCTATATGCATGTACAGGGTGTAAATAAATTATATGTCGCGGCGATCGTAGGACAAAAAGATTGTTCACCTTTTGACCTTAAAATTCAAGATCCTTTGACTATAATTCAATTTTGCGGCACCTTCCTTCGATCAATTTCAACCTAATCGATGATGTAGAATCATCCTGCTGGCCGCGACATATAATTTCTTTACAACCTGTACAACCGCATTCGGAGAAGCTTTTCTCCATTTTGGGAATTAGATGCTACGCAATGGGATATGCCGCGAGTTCCCAGCTACGCAAATACGAACATATATGCATGTACTCGTATACTCGTTACTAGTTGTAGTCCAATTTGGTTTGATTCTAATGGACTTCGTTGAATTCGACTGGTTTTGCTCTCGTTTCGGACCTCCGTCCATTTCAACAAAGTTCCACCCGAGTTTTGCCCCGTGCAAATAAATCCGTCGACATGCACCCTCGCATCGATCCTCGGATGGTGAAATGAAACTGATTTATAGTAATGCTGATCTAACGGGAATAAAATGTTACAGAAATACATTTTTGGTTCGACGCGGTTTCTAGGGCGCATTCTTCTTGGCACGCTTCAGTGCAGACTGCGGGGAAGCGGTTAGGCGAAGCAACAAGTTTGGAACTCGGATACAGGACACTGCTGCAGTTCGGGAGACGCTTGTGCGAGTTGCTATTATTTGTTTACGTAACATTTTATTTGCATCCTTCGTTATTATTCGAAGAGTCTAAGAGCCAATCCGGCGTGAGTAAATTCTGTCGCATTAATTTATTGGAACTACAGTTCTGTTTTATTTTATTTGTGGTTGTATACTCTCTCTCTCTCTCTCTCACTCTCTCTTAGTATGTTGTAATATGTATTTCCTCTTTTAATCGTCTTGTTAATGTTATGTACAATGTTCTGCACAATGTTCTGCACAATTGTTCTTGCAAAACTCTCCTTAATTCAATGAATAATTCAATGTTGCCTACATTTGTATACGACATAAACAAGTAACCTTTATTATAATAAAATTTTTGACATTTAAATTTTTCTTGCCTTTCGTTACGTCTTCATATCATGATTAAAAAATCATCCGGTCAAAAAGTTAAAATCAAACGAAAAGTAAAAAGAAAAGTCTTCTTCAAAAAATACTGTAATGAATTATAAACTGTCCGACATCTTTTTCGAATAATATCCCGCAGATTTTCGTTAGGCCAGGACGCGGTGTCCACCAAAGTTTGTAAGTAACATCGGTGCAGGTTTCACGCTTAAAGCGTAATGAAAAAGGCTGAAGATATTATATCACGGGGCAAGTGTAATAGACGGTGAAAAAATTTATGCCGGAAGAGAGACACCGCCGCGCCGAGCCGCGCAGAAAACTTTCTTTCATTCTAAAAGAAGATGAGAATCGAAGATTAACCGTCGACACGACTTTGAATCGGACAAGACGACGTTTCCAACTCAGCCCGGGTTTCCGAGCCGAGGGAAACTGCTCTGCATTTCAAATCCGCGAAAAGCCGGGAAGCTTTTCGTCACGGACGGTCGATTCAGTTGACTGAGAAGAAGCGGCTCGAGGAAAGAGAATGGGGTCCCTTGGACAGCGCCGGAACCACGCTCTCCGAGCTTTCGGAACAAGACATACAACAGATCGCGTCATTCTTTTCGAGGGAGATCATCGTGGCTTGCGCTAATACCTCGTGATGAGCATGGTCCTTCTCAATTAGTGTCGATTCCGAACACGCTATGCTTATATTCAAGGTACATATGGATGAGTATCAAAGAGATTCTTAAATGATACCCACTAAAAAACATCGATTTTTCACAGGTATATCTTGGATGGGATATGTTTCACTAATTACCTGACAATTGCTTTTCATCCAAACCTATACGAATCACGTGAGAAATTAATTATTGGACTGCGGATCAGCAGTTTCAAGAAACTGCAGCTGTGCAGGTATTTACTCCTCGTTTTAGTAATTTTAATAAGTGACTATGAACCCTCTGAAAGTTTATAGACAATAAAAAATTCGTCAGAGCTTTTCGATTTTAAAGATATGCTCTAAAAATCCCTTAAGAGAATCCCGAAACTGTAGCACTGAATTTGAATACGTGAGAATTTTTAAAAAACGATTAGTATGACTCCTATTTTCAGTAAAAAAATTGAGACTGAATGTCTACGATCTAGAGTTTCGGATTCGTTTCCTGAAGAAGAGTCAAATTTGAACACTCGGGACCAAAAGTCTCTGCGAGACCTCATTTCCGGAGTCGTGGAAATGAGTTCTTGAGACTGCGATGTTAAAGACATAGTTGCAGGTACTGTACTGTCTTCAATGTAGGTCTCCGCATTTAAAGGGCTTCAGAGGTGTATCTTCTACTACAAGGTATCTGGGATTTAAATTTCTTGATCAAGCCTGACCTACATCTATAGATTCTAAATCACTAGTTTCTTCTTTTGCTTCATTCATCTTGGGTCGCTAGAATTCTGGTCTTTACATCCTGGATTGGTTTCAATGGCGTCTTTCGGTTTCAGATTAATTCAATTCGGTTACCGTGGTTCTACAATTACGCAATTTTGGTTTTGTGGGTTTGGATTGGGTCGATTCGAGGATTGCCATTCAACGTGTCTTTATCGGTGCTGAATCATTTTGCTTAAGTGAAATTGAATACTGCATCGTCTAGTGCGACGTTTGTATAAACAATTCGATGTTAGTACAACATTTTTTGAGTAAAAGCACGAAGAAATTTTAAAAGGAGAATAAATGCATAATTAATCAATTTTACTAATTTATGCATTCATAATGCACATTTCATTTAATATTACTTGTCCCTTAAAATTTGTATTAACATTATATCGAGACTCTTTATTCTATTTATATTATAAAAATCGCTTCTCTCTTACTATTTCGATTGTTTATTAGTAGCTCACAATTTCAAGGTGGTTCGGAACCCACCGTAATAAACAGTACGTCTCGGCGATAGTAAGAGTGGAAGAAGGTGAATGGATTTAAACCCTGAGGGGACCAAATATCATTACTTGTTTAGTAGCTCACACTTCCACGTTAACTATTAACGAAACAGAGACGATATTTCTTTGCAATGTGCAAAATGAATTGAAGCTTTATTAAATTCTGAACTCTACTAATTTATTGTTGGCTCTCTCACATTTCGAGATTAAATACCGATGAGACAGGAGTGATATTTGTTTGAACTATCTAAATGAATGGTCTTATTAAAGCCAATTTGAAATTGATGGGGCGCGTTTAGCTTGAAATTTGGATGCGAGTGATTAACGAGTACGTGAGAACGCCACATTCATATTTCTATTCTGAAAGGGAAGCGACTCTAAACCGTGGCGTGAATATCGTGCGACTGATGCCTAAATCATCGAGAGGTTAAACATCAAACTTTGCTAATTTGTTATCAGCCAGAAAGCTGGAGCGACGTGTAGAAATCTTCCACTCTGACCAATTTGCCCCAGTTACCGAACTTCTAACATTGTTAACCTTCCCGTCCGGACTTATGGGAACTCTTCGCCTCGAACAAAATATATAGATCACCTTCGAGTAGACCCACGTGTATGGAAATGAACGCTGAGAATAATAAAAAGCTTTCTTGTAGAGTTCCTTCGACGGGGGGGGTTTATACGATCCTCTAGCGAGTATCTCGGCCGAATATTAAATCTGGGAAAAGGGCGAGTAATAAAATACTTTCACGAAGTATTTATGATCGATTTTTAACGGTATAAATGCATGAATCTGCCGGGGACCAAGAATGAATAAACTATAAAGAGAACAGAAAGGATTGAATGATTTTCAATATTCAATCTTGCGTGTTACATATTTTCTGTTTTTGATAAATTTTGGATAAACCAAGTGTACAATGAAGAAATTGTGTTTATTTGCAGAATGATTAATTGGAAAATACATACGCCATCGATCGTACGCCATATTGTTTTACAAGTTTACAGGCTCGGCATCCGAAAAATGGTTGTTCATTCAAATCATATTCGTAAAGTTGTTCTTTGTTGGTTTTTCGAACTTTATTGACCAACTCGATATACACCCGTTGTGGTGATTAATTTATTGGAAGCAAAATCCAATCAACGAGACAGAATTGATAAAAGAGAATCATTTTGCAACGCACAGTAAATGAAGCATGAAAAATTGAAGAGAAACAGAGTGAGTCATGGAATGACGGAACTATTAAATATTTTTATAGGAATTGAAGACAAATAGAAAACTTATTTTACATTCTAATTTACTTTATTAACATTTAAATTTATTGACTATATGTTCACATTATCTACAGAAATATTAAGTGTAAAATATCTCCGACAATTTTGAAACATTCATAAAAATGAGTCTCGGATATATTCTTTAATTTTAAATCTTAAACGCGGATTTGAATTCATTTTACGGCTCGCAGTATGCAACAAAACGTTCTTCCTCTAAAATTCTAACAGACCTGGGAAAGTAGGACCGTATTCATCAGCTCGTTGTAAAAAAAAGAAATTAGAAAAGTCTCGTAATTCCTCGTCTACATTGCACACGCAAGAAATTGCACAAAGAAAAGCTAAGGCTGCTACATATGCTAATTCTTTGCGCTCGTTCTGCTTGTGCAGTCATAAATTGTAATGCAAGACGGTGCGCGGTTGAGCTCGCTGACATCGTGTAACACATCTGTTTTTCAGCAGGCAGTTTCACGAAGGCATGATCTGTAGATATCTGTGTGCGTAGTATCATTATAAAAAGAAGAAAATTAATTGTGAAAATCAAAGTTTGCATGTTATATCCTATGTTGTACATATGTAGATGACACTAATCTTTGATCAGGCTTAGAAATACATGCTTATCGTCATATACTCGAACAAACAAATTTTGTTAGGATCTCTTGACTGCAAAAGAATTAAAGTAGCACTAAAGCTCAATATAATACATTTTGACTTTGTGAGAATGTTTTGGGGTTGATATGCGACATTTAACCTGTTAGCTGTATATGATGAGTGTTGTCGTGGAATAAGATCAATTGCTTTCCTATCTCCAACCAAGTAAAGAACGAATGACTACTACTCACTTCTAGACTGCAGATTTTAGTGCAAAATAGAAATTGTCAGCATCAATTGCATGGAACAGGAGCCACGTAGAAATGTCGTTCTATCTCCAATCATTTTGCTCACATGAAAATAATATATTTAATATTTCTTCCATTTTACATTACACCCATTGATTTCTGTCATAAGCGCATAAAATCCACGGTCTAAATTCAGTCATAACTGCACACTGGAAATTGACGTAGAGAAAAATCACGGCGGGAACACCACCAAGAAACATCGACCACATTAAAGAACCAAGAGCGCACGAACTGAGCGTGTTTACTGCGCGATCATTGCCGCCATTTTGCGAAGCGTGCGCCAGGTCGTAGGTCATGAGTACTGGCAGAGCAGCTAGTTTAAGGATTAGCTCGCGAGCGTTTGGATTAAAGCTGGGATAGGCGAGCGTCGTCACGACATGTCGTCTCTACAAGCCGCGGGTCCTGAAATATGATACATTAACCACCTATCTGGGCTTTTGTCATTCAAATCAGTTAACTCGAGGGCACCGTAGCCGGGGATCCGCCGAGACAACGACGACGACGACGGCGTCCGTCATACGTTCACTGGAGTGTGCACCAGGTAATCATTTCCCTCCCGAACAATAGTCGAGCCTTGTGCATGTTTCAGCAGTCAGCCGGAACCGGCTGGACACCTTTCGGAGGATCAGCGTAGGTGAGGTCCGCGGGAAGGAAGGTCAGGGAGACAAAGAGAAAGACCAGAAGTCCTCGAGAACGTCTCGAGATGGTAGCCGAGTGCGTCCCCGTACTTGCACTTATCTTTGTACGCGCACTGTTTGCCCAACCACCAAGACAGACCATTTACCATAACGAGGGAAACGGAAACTTCCAGCAGAACTCCTTGCCGCCGCGGCCCAGCAAAAGCTTGCAACAATGGTTGGCCACCGTGAAACCCACCCTCGCCCTCGACCTTTTCCTTCCGCCAACCTGCCCCTTTCTTTCCACACTACCCCGTTTTCTGTTGCGTCTCCCGGCGCTTTCCTACTGTTCTCCATGACCCCTTGCTACCCTACTGTCAACGCGAAGAGGTGACAAATGTAATCGTGCTAACGCTCTCCAGGCGCCGAGCCGATGCCAATTGGTCGCCGTTCGTTTGCGCGCGTTCAAAGAGCTTTCCTTCGTCGGATCACTCGATTTCAACCCTTTATGCCCGAGCAGTGATACAATATTTTTACTGGGTTGAGCAGAAACGATAATCATCTTGAATATCTCTGACAAATGATGTCTCACAGACATGTGTGTCTTGAACGGCAAACTTGATTATTTTCAACAATTCGTCTTAAATTAACGTATGTAACGGCAACCTAGCCATGTTACTTTCATTTTAAACACAATCACCTCGAAAATGGGCAGGTGAACCACAAAATAGAGGAAACATCAAATGAATTTATTATTACTGGTACATTATTTACAACCCTTTAAAATTATTAAGAAAAATCAATTTTTATGTAACTCCATTCTCTGCTAATTGGTGCAGATCATTTTTATTTTCCATAAAGGTCAGGAGTCTAGTAACACAAATTATCTTGAAAATGGTAGGTGAACCACAAAATAGAGGAAACATCAAATGAATTTATTATTACTGGTACATTATTTACAACCCTTTAAAATTATTAAGAAAAATCAATTTTGATGTAACTCCATTTTCTCGCTAATTGGTGCAGATCATTTTTATTTTGTATAAAGAGCGGCTGTCTAGTAATGAATTCGTCTTGGCGTGTTCCGTATAGTGTATCAACAATGTTTATCCGCGATATCCTGTTCAAACCGCTTAGGTCTACCGATATTTAGTCAGGGAATAATCGGTGACACTTAGAAATAGGCCGATCTAGAAAAACAATTTCCGCCCAAGCAAATCTTTGTTTTATTTTTGCGGACTGGTTCATTGATGTACGCCAAGATTGCTCCTCGGTGCTCTGTCCAATTAAGACTATTATTAATTGACATTTAAACTGTGTTTATTTGTAATCTAACGGGGATACGTAATTGGCAGCGGTCTTGTTATAGGTAGTGCCTCCATTTACCGAGGGAGAGTTTGAAAGAACGCGTATTGATGTTACCGGTTCCAGGATTGCGCAGCCTAGACAATTGATTCCATTGGTTTCTGAAGAGTAATCAGTGTCCTCGGAAACCAATAGGATCCGAATGGGCCGATCTTGTCTATCGTAAACAACGTGTTCCAGATCTTTACGGACGAAAGAAACTATTAGGAGATCGAGGTCGCGCTGCTCTTCGGAAGCATCTGGGCAATCGATAGAAGAACTCGACGAAAAACAACATACGTGGACTATTCATTTTTGTGTACAACAATGTATTTGAATTATTCTTTTTGCAGACATTTATCTGAAACAAAATTTGTGCAAGTTGCAAAAAGCAAAAATATATTCCATTGATTTTGTTGAGTTGCCTTTCACATCGTTAATTTAAAAGTACACAATTTACACAATTTCTAAAAATTGCACTGTACTTTTCAGCACCATTTGACACATCGAAAGCATAACCCAACGACACAGTAATCGCAGACAATGTAAAGGTCGCTAATTTGTGTCTCTTTGATCTAACCCGATTCCGAGGCTCGCATAATCGAGCCGACCACTCCCAGGGGAACAATGGAATTTTTTCCAAGGACGTAGAAATATTTTTCACCCTCGCAGGACGTTCACGTAGGCGGAGAGCGTCAGCCGTACCATCGCGGAATATATTACGAGTTTCGAGCACGTATAAAGGCTAGTTTATAGGCGGGCGGATAAAGAAAAGTTTCAAAGGATCGAAGCGAACGTGCACTGTGGTCCTTCGATCGAAGGTCGGCGAACGATTTTTCAGGTATGTGACGAGGGAGCGGAGACACGAGCTGCTTCGTTACTGTTCCGACGCGATAACGTCGATAAGCTTCAAAACTTTCCGAGTATGCTGCACTTCGGAACAACTATAGCGCGGCGGCCCGCTTTTTCGGAGACAGTTATCAGCGAACTACGATTATTTATGCAAGTTTAAATTTTGATAGGCGAACTTAGAGAAACTAGAATTAAGATTTCATTTACTTGGCGATTCATTCAGCAGAATGATCCCAAGTTACTGTTTTGAATTTTCTCCCAACGTGTTCAGTCTTTTAAATTTTGCTTCTAACGTGTTCAATCTCTTTTTTCTTGTAAGGCTCAGTATTTTCAATTTTCTTCTAACGTTTAGTCTTTTCAATTTTTTTATAATCATTTGAATTTTTAAGATTTCTTTTAAATCGTCGGAGATATCCAGTTTAATTTGTTAAACACTCTACTTCTTTTGGGACTCCGTGAACATTCAACCACATCGGTGACATTTTATATAATTTAAATATACACACGCACAGATCATTAAAAAAATATTTATATAAAATACTTTTATACTGCAGCTTGTTAAACCATACAAAACTGTCCCGTATAATTATTTTCTATATTGAATGACCAACCGAATTATAATTCGGCCGAGTTACTAAATGCACCCTGTTCTCGTCTACACGATCGTTTTTCTGCAGAAATAACGGATTCCCGCCAGTTTCCCCGAAATATTTAACAAGCCCCGCGTCCTGCAAGTGTGACGAGCGTTCATAAAAGGGTTATTGATTCGCCGCAATATTCTAAAAATTGCAGTTAGCCGGAGCGCGGCAGAAGACCGGTGCCAGGGCATTTAATATACATGGAGCGGCGGCAGAGCAATCGATGGGACTTGCTTATTGGCAATTTGTCGAGTGATGAGATGGGATGTAGAAACCTAGTAACGAGGAGGTTGTTTTCCGAAGACGAGAGTGCCTTCCGGCGTAAAATCGGCCCTATCCCTTCAACCTGGCCATCGGCTGGCACGACCGAGAGAGGAAGG
Organism: Lasioglossum malachurum; assembly: GCA_028455605.1. NCBI lineage: Eukaryota > Metazoa > Arthropoda > Insecta > Hymenoptera > Halictidae > Lasioglossum > Lasioglossum malachurum. Next base: position 19,143,587 of record CM052316.1, read on the forward strand.
GGTACGAGGGGTTGGTCTCTGGATCTAGAAAGTAGGCGGATGGTTGGAGGGGTTGGAAAATAGGGGATGGCGCGAGGAGTCTTTCGCGGGATGCAATTTATCCTGTCGCATTAGATTCAAAATAATTGATCCCCCGGGCGGGTGGAGAATAGCGAGTCATTACTTCAGACTGATGGCACCCCCATCGTCCTGGCTGGCCGGAGGAAAATAAAAACTCGGAGATCACCTGCTCCCGATGAAAAATTTGACGGCCCCGGGCCCTGAGAACCGGAATGGGGGCGGGTCGGGGAGGAGGGAAGCCTTTCGAACGGGTTGTTTTCACCGGAATGAGCAATCCGCAGCTGCAACACCCGGGGAAAATTCGTTGCCAGAAACCGGTGTACTCGTCCATCTATTTCTTAGCCCGGTTCCCTCTGCCTCGAGGTAATCCTCATGCATCCGAGACCCACTCGCGGCTTCAATTCCCCAAAAAATTCGGAACTCCGAACGGAAGTGACGTTTTCTCGAAATGTAACTTTCGCGGTAATGTCTCGATACATTCGAAAGAGATGTGCACGGTTCTTGCGAACAATTTATCTCCATTACCCCTTCGAGGGGCCCAGAAGATCGCCGGGAAGTGTAACGTGGTACGGGATCACGCATGTCGGTGAAACTATAGGAACTAATTTTTATTTTTAATTATATATTTATGAAGCTTTTATCAACGTGTTCGTGACATTTTTCTGATTAGAATGAGACCAAACACGACACCATTCGGAGCATAGTTGCTCATTTAACACTAGAACTACCACACCAGTCAAAATGACACTGGTTTTACAATTTCATTTTAAAATTCTTACTTCGTATGTTACATTTTTTTCCGCAATGATGTGATGACTTTTGCAGCAACAACTAAAGGTGTAATATAATGAATTATAATTTTGTTTAATTTGTTCACAATCAACATAATTTTGTATCATGGCTATACTTATACCAATACCAATCATTTTGACTGGTACTTCTCACGGTGGAAAAGTATTCTATAACCTGTGTACCGAACCTGTGAAATCGTTTATTAGATATTTAGATAGGTTTATCGATGTTTTGTTCTGAAATTTTATCGCACGCAACGTCTTATTCCGACGCGACAACATAAACATAAACATAAACATAGCCGCGATATAACGTAACATATTCATCGATGTTGTTTCACGCGGTCATTTTGTATACCATAGCCGTTGGAATAGGACCTAATTCTTTTTTATATAACGATATTTTACAAGCCCCAAAAATGGCAAGCCGATTGAAAATATCTAAATTGTTGCAAAATCTGAAGAATATCCCAATGGAATGCTCTGATATCGAGAATGGCGAATTGTATGGGCATGAAGAAAGTGAATCAGAACAATACGAAATTGAACTTTATAGTGATAATCAGATTATAGACAAAGAAAATGTTCAGGACTCTTCGCAAAGTAAATTAGAAAATATTTTGAATTTACGTAAAAGAAGACGTGCTTCTGTGCCTTCAAGTCCTGAAGATGAAAATGAAAGTATACAAGATCTCATCAAAGTGAAATTGCCGCAGATGAAACCAGTTGGGAAGAAACAAACAAACAGACAGACAGACAAGAAAGCGAGCTAATAAAAACGTGGTAAAAATAGAAAAGGGGCTTACTGCTGGAAAATTACCACTACATAATATTTTCAAAGACATATTCGGCCCCGTATTCCTTTTGTCAGATAGTAATATATATATAAATCTCATTAAATATAAAAATATCCTATTATTACCTACTTTTTAAAAAGACTTTTAAAGACATTGTGACCGGTTCTGGTAGAAATAGCTACGTCTTAACTAGTGGTAGTTCTAGTGTTAATTGGCGATTTAGTAAAACCTCAATTTTTGAAGGGCTATAGACCTCCATAAAATACCTATAAAAGTACGTATAATGAGTAGACTGCGGATCTTTAGGCAAAATAAAAAAAATTTACGTTTGTTGCACTGATTTCCTTCGGCCTTTTTAATATATAAATTGTGCATACCGATTTTTATCGTAAATGCATAAAATCCGCAGTCTAATAATGTCTACGATTTTTGATTGTTGTGTGTGCGACGATATGTTTCAAGATTTCGTTAATCGCTCTCTAGTGGTTTGCGTGGAAAAATCACGAACTTTTTCCGAAGTGATTGATGTCGCAGTGTGCACGCACACAGAATGGAAATCGATGACACAACGAAACGCTCGTATATATTTTTAGACGGAATCGTATGTTCAACTTTAACGAGCACGATGAATTTTTGACCCACTTTGCCGAATGCCGTTCGATTTGTTTCCAGCGGATCTGTGTACTCTGCATGAAAGCAGCAAAACTTTCGAAAGCTCTACAATCTAATATTGACCTGACCAGTTCCCTACCAGTTGTTTTTCTAACCATTGACATTGAAACGCTGCATCGGTAAAAGAAATCAATACGATGCAAACAAAAACAATTCTGGGGTAACTGTACCTATTACTGCGGTATCACGCTTCGTTGAAAGTTTTGTTGGAATTCTATGGTTGAGGATTTTTTAAAAGAATCGTTCAATAGCAATAGCAATTTTAATCATACACCAACAACTCACCCTCAATAACAACATCCAATAATTTCCTTCGGGATTATATTGTGTAAAAGTGTTAATATTATTCCTAATTTATAATGGTGTTATTAGAATTGCAGATTAGAATTCAAAATATACGAGCGTACAGGAACAAACTATGTATCTAGGCATTAATTTAAATAAATCTTGGGTACAGTAACAAATAATATTCTTTTATTTTTTTAACGCCGTAATATAATATCACATAAGTGACTAAATACATTCTGTTAATAAATATTTGAGCAATATTTATTATCATTAGCTCGAAGCTGTTCTTAATTAAGAATATTGTGAAGTTTATAACATTTCACAATTACATCCACTCTCTAATTAAAACTTCTGAAAATAAGACTGTATCTTGCGAAAGTGAATTGGAACAGGAAAAAAGAGTTGCGGGCAAGAGATCCAAATCAGCAATTAACACGGTTGTCGATCAATTGGCAAACTTCATGAAACGTTCTGTGATGTTCACGCGAGCGAATGAAGGCTTAACGGGCGTGACACGGCCCAGCAAATCTGCCGTAATAATTGGATCGGGCGTCAAATTTTCCGACATTTAATAGATATCACTGAGAATAATATGCTTCGTGACGGCGCGAACGCGAAGAGTGCCGCGCCGTTTAAAATGAAATTTGTATCCGCGCGAAGGTCGCTTTCATATTCATGATCTATTAAAATTCGCCAGCTCTACGTAATGGAGGACCGGAATGATTGAAACCTGAATAAAACAGCGAATTCTGTACTGGCCGGTCGCGGTGTGCGAGTAATTAATAATCGTAAAATAGCGGGCTCACGATTGACCCTATGGAACACATTATAGTTGTGTCTGTGCCATTCTCACACTCTCTCCGTGCATATGTATATAGATATTTCGAAAAGAATAACTCACGTATATCGAGTGCTCGAACATAGCGCGGCGGAACGATCAGAGACAGCAGTGCACAGAACTTAGCAATTATTGGCAGGCAATCAGTCTTCATGGTCGCTGCGGTGCGGTGCCTTCATGGAAGCTCGGGGCAATCGTCTGAAAGCACAGACAAAATGTCTACCTTAAAATTTATTTGCTTTTAATCAATGGTTAAAAGCGTTCTCCTTGCCTTTAACCTATTTCTCCAGTTTTTATCGGGAATATTATTTGTGCAGACCTATATAGACGCCCTAATCGGGAAATTCTTATTCGTTCGAGCCAATCGCGATTCTCATCACGAGATTGCAGAAACGGATCGTTTAACTTACTTATTGGCTCACGGTTTAATTGAATTTGTTTCAATAGATATTATATATATTATCGACTAGCACGTCGCGTTATTTGATGGACGAGTATATATTATTTCATTTGGAGTGTAAATGTCCTTAAGAAATTCTTGAGAGATTTTTGAGAGAAAGTATATCAATGATTGTCGAGACATATTCGATCACATACATTTTCATATACACTTTTCATCTGCGACGTGGAGGGCCATTTTTAACCTGTAGGAATGCAGATATAAAACACTGCACGTCAAATATTTTTCCTGGATGTATATCATTCTAACAGTGCATACAAATCTACACGTGACGTTTGGGGCAGTTTTACTATTACCGGCGCGCGTTATCGCAAATTTTAGATGCATGACGCGAAGTTGCAATTTAAATGAACTCTTTCGAATACAATGCTGATCGTTACTGAACATTCTCAAGTTATAAATCGTAAAGCGGATATTTATCCACAACAAAATGTTTATTCGTCATTTGCAGAAAAAAAATGGAGTCAAATATAAATTTATTTGTTATGTAAATAATTCTATTTGTTTGAAGATAATGTATACTTTTTATACTTTTTTATACTTTTCTAGCGTGTTTACTGTTTTAAGTTTCACCGAATCAGTTTCATTATAAATCCAGAAAATCCGCTGTCTGGTTATTAGGTACGAGATAGAACAGCAATGAGATAAAACACGCAAGATTTGTGTGAATAAAAAAAATAAAAATGGTTACTGTCGTCCACAGTGTATTAAAGAGAGATTGTGGGTCCTATAGCAATCAAAATTAGATCTGAAGATCAGTCGCACGTTCGGCAAATACACTCGCACCCATCGACGATAGCGCGACTCCGGGCCGAGATAAATCATGCTATTAAGGCGGCGTGGTAACGGGGTCTCCCGCAGATAAATAACCGGCGTGACTCAATATACATTACAATACAAAATATCTACATTCATCTCGCAACCGTCTATCGTAACAGTCATCAATCTCCGGGCGAGATACCTCATCGGCTCTCCTTTTTATTCCGCGCGACACGCACGGTTGCCCCCCCCGCCCTCGCAATTCGACCGATATCGTTCCCTTCCAATTTCGCCTCTGTTGTCCTTGGATCGGATAAAACCATCGATCGTTTTCTCGGTCACGTATACATATAGGAAGAGAGAGAGAGAGAGAGGGTGTTCGCCGAAAATTTTCAACCGGTCCTGCCGACATATTTCGCCGGGCGACACGAGGGGTGGTTAGGGGATGGAAGAGACGAGGGCGTCCGCGAGGCAAAAAGAGCTTAATCGACTTAAGGGCAAAACCACGGCTGACCCAGGTGTTCCTTTTGCTTGGCACGAGCCTGGACAACCAGTCAGCCCCCGGTGGTCTCTGCGGTACGTGTGTCGCCTAGAGAAACACAGAGAGACCGACTCGTAATCGAGTCCCCGCTCAATTAGCCCAACCTTGCACTTTTTCGTCCCTCTCCCGTCGTCGACGCTCGCGAACAGCTAAGAACCGGCCCACCGAAGAAGACAGAAGACAAACCGACTCTTCTCGGCTCCCTTCGTCCTCCATAGACGAACCGGAAACAGCTCTTATGGTCGCGCGAGTGCCCCGTTCGATGGGCCGGTCGCCTCCGCGAAATGAAGAAAGGAATTTCGCTTGGATCGCTCGCCGCTCCGAGACAAAGGGTAACTAATGGCATCGAGGCCAATTGATTGCTAACAAAAGGGACCCTGTCGTTAGCTATGTGCGACGTAACTCGACGTATTAGGGAGCACCTCCTCTCAAACGGAAGTAGATCGCTGGGCAGGCGGTTTTTCAGGGAATCAAATTTAGGGGATGATTTGTTAACATCGGCGATGAAGTTTTTTTTTTTAGCTAATTGGATGATGTTAATTCATATTTAGCTGTGTGGGATTTGAGCAGGCGTTAGCTTCGTTCATAATTTCCCAGGAGCAAGAGGAAATTAGTGATATTTAGTAGTTCCTTTTCGTAATATCAATTTTAAAAACAAGGGATTAAATAACAATTTATTTCACCTCTCAATAATTTTAATATTTTTACTATTGGGTTGGCAAAGAAGAATTTCGGTGTTTTTTTTTATTCAAGCAATCAACTTTAATCAATAAAATATTTTGACATTCTCGTCGTAAATTCGTACTATCTACAGTATAGCTGTGAATAATATAGGTGTGTCTGACTAGTTATTGGTTATTCTACTTGCACTCACCGGTGGTGATATAACTTTCACTTCGACATTAATTTTCACTGTTATCCATTTGAAAATCAAACAAGTAATTTGATAAACAAGTAAGTAATTCTGGTGCAAGATTAAATAATTGTAGAAACAAGTAAAATATGCTTTCTATTCAGATCACAGTGAAACACAAATTTTGAACGGTGTTGCTGAACGCCTGGGAAACAATTATTTCTTTGGTCATAACTAAATTGTTGGTTTTTATGCAAATGTAGAGTTGTATAAATATTTTCTACAGGATTATATATATATATATATATATATATATATATATATATACAAAAAGACGAGTAACTCTAAAAATCCTTTTGTGTACCAATCATTCCAAAAAGTGAAAGTGAAGTACAAATTCTATTAAATTCTTATTGAAAAATATTTTGTATTATAGTTCATACATTTCTGAAAGCTAGAATAAGATCTGTATTTCAATTATAATCTACGAAGAATAGTTCGTGAACATGAGAAATATTGCAGTAAGAAACACATGGCAATAATCTACCTGTGCTTAATTTTACACGGTTTATTCTAGAGCGTCTGTTCTAAGTCTGTACCTCGTTTATTGCTCTTTTATCGGCGCTGCTAATAGGTCATGTATATCTCGTTAATATGGGCGCGTTTAAAAGCGTCTATGCCAGTGCCCTATTGATTGCACACTACGACGACGTTTGCACCATGTTATCATGTGTAGGGTAGGTTCGGAGTACGTAATACGCTTTACCGAAGACATTTGATGTCATTACTACAACGCTTCGTTTAATAGTATTTTACAGTGAAACTGCTATTACTCCTAATGACAGAGAGAAATTACAGAAATATAATAATATAATTAAACAGCGGATTCTATATAATCGGATAAAATAGAAAACAAAACAGAGTAAAAGCTTGCTAAGAATTTAAGAAAGATATCTCGTGTAATCTTCAATGTATTAAAAAGCTATTGCGAGAGAAGAAGTACTTAAATGTTTATTAAGAATTATTTAAATTTGCATTTCTGTCTTCATAAATATTTATAATATATTTTTCTAAATATAATTGCTTATACTGTGTGAATAATAATGATGAACTGATAATGCATTAATTTAATTACGTGTGTTAATGTAATCACAAGCTATTCACGTGTAATATCAATTTGTAATATCTTGCCAATGTCAAAACCCAATTAAACCATTTTATCATGATTAATTGAAGATATATTTCGTAAATTATCTAATGAGAAGTACAATAAAGCGAAAACGTATGAAAATATTGAAAATAAACGAGTAGAGGAATCTTTATACTATAAATGAAATAAAAATCGTACATTTGCAATTTTCTAAGAATAAAATAAAAAGAGTATATTAATCATCAATTTTATAGTCAATGTACACATTCCACTGTATTTTACAAATGAGAACTCGGGTCTCTCACGTCCCTAGCAAAATATCTGTACACTAACTTTCGCTACGGCAATGCACAATAGTATCTGAGAAAATTTACACCTAATTATGGACACAGTACCACTGAAGGGTTAAACATGTCCTCAGAAAAACGACTCTTTCTGTTCCAAAAGAACCATAAAAATTGCAAATTAAATAAATTCTTACAGGAAAGAGGCATTCGATAAGCGGTAACTGGATAGACTGAAGAAGGTACGACAACGGAGCATAGAAGGACGCGACCGGGCTGAAGTTTCACCATTAAAAGAAGTCAAGAACGGCTTCGTGGAATTTTTCGAGACCCGGAACTAGTTTCACAAGGACTTGCTGCCCCCCTCCCCTCGTAATGACGAGGACCGCCGGGCAATTCCTTTCTGCTGCCGCTGCAAAATACATTCGAGATTTTACGGACTCCTGGCTGGAGTCAGTGAAACTCGCGGATTGCGGCTGCCGAATGCTCGAAATCCCGAAGGACGGATCCCTGATGATACCTGCTTCGTTCTCTGGGTTACAGTATATACATATATGCGTACAGCTGGATAACCGCGGTTCAAACTTTTGCGAGTGGAAACCGCCAAAATGCACCGTCAACCCCGTCCAAATATTTCGGCTTTTACGAGGCCGTCAGTTAATGACGAATATATCCGGCTCGAGTGAAACTCGAGGAGTGGGGCGCCGAACTTGCACTAATTCATCGTTAGGCCAAGATAATGTAACGAACCGCTGGACTTCGGCTTAATACGAGCTCGCCGCGCCGGGGCAGAAAATTGTTGCGGGAATACATTACTTAAGTTTAGTTGGCCCGATGTTCACCTAAGGCTGCGGTAATTCCCATAAGAGCTCTATTTACACTTTCAGTGCTCGTTTATTCTAATGCCGCCGGTTGTATACAATGTGCCCTTTTACCGGAGCAGAACAGCAACGCGATACGCGTTCACGGTGTTCCGCGAATCATCCCATAGAAATTTCGTCACGCGGGAGTTCGTTAATGAAAATCCACGAAGGTGGATCGGGGTCACTCGACAAATAACGATACGCACCGTGCTGGCCCTCGAAAATTCGGTTCGTTAAAGCGCCTGATGATTTCGATTATTTTCTGTTGGTTCATTTTCGAAAGATCCGTGTTTTTTTCAGCTTCGGTGTTAGTAAATTGTGGTTTAGCGGAAGTAACAATACTCTTGCGTTGTACAGAGTAAATACTCGTTGGTAAAATTAATAATAAGATTGCACATCAACGATGTAGGAAGATGTTGGAGGAAAATATCCGTGAAATGTCGAATCGAGACTTTATCGATTACAGCTGCGAGTTCCGTGAAGCAAATTTTCTAAAACTGCTCCCAAGGTAGCCGTAGCATGCTCGATGAGTTTCATGTGGAACAAGAGAGCGTTCTCTTAAAGTAAATAGACAAGTTAGTTTAAAAATCGTTTACTTGGCCTTTTTTTTGTAACCAATGTAATGTGGCACGAAATTCAGTAGTACAACTCAAGGACAAGACAGACGGCTGAAAATTTTCGAAAATTCAGTAGTGCAACTCATCTACAGGCAGACGACCGCTAATTTTTGGTAAGATTGAAATGTTAATTTAATTCTACTATCAAATATTCAGGTTCAGAGTGTGCGGATAAAAGAACACATCAACTGTAGTAACTCATATTCTTTATTTTTCAATAAAAAGTTACAATATTAAACGTGTACCGTGTTGAGGTGCGAAGAAGGATGGATTGATCAATCTTCTAATTGTATGCACATCAAAACAGTGCTGAAACGCAAAATCGTTCCAAAAAATTAATTTTTCGACTGGGTACTATTTGAACTTTCCTAAAGGGTTTCTGCGATAAGATACATCGAAATCGCAGCAATAATCATTTGCGAAACGGTCCCAAATCTGTGATCTAATATTCCCTAGGATCCCTAACACGTTCCGCGATAATTGCCCGAGAAGTTTTCCCATAATCGTTCGCGCGGCAGATAAATAGGCGCAGACGTAGCCGCGAAGCTGAGAGCTCAGCTTGTTGTAACAAAATGTACGTATATCCAGGGGAAAAGTGGCGGAGCCTAACGCGGTCTACAAACAGGCCTCCGTTATCTTGAAGGGGTTCGGAATTCTACCAGGGGATGGTGCACGTAAAATGGTAGGGGAGAGACCGTCAGCAGGAAGGGCGAAAGTTCTCTTAGCACTCTTATGCGGCTGGGATAGGTTAAAACCGCAGGGTACGCGATAATAGTCAGCGATACGTCCGCCGGGATAGGCGGTGTGTTCTGCCAGCCATTCAGAACGAATACTCCCCTGCGAGTACGTCTTACACAACCGAAAGACTCTGTGTAGATACTTCTACGGAAAGATTCCAGTTGTACGCCGTCTACAATGTTGCAGAACGTACTTGGTTGTTATCCAAAATGATTTGCTTGGGCTCTCGAAACATTTTACAGAAGTTTGCTATTCAATAGAATATTCTTTCAGTCAGCAATGACAATTTGAATGAATTCTTTTCAAACTAATGGTACATCTTACCTTATATTTTTTGTGAATAGTTTACCTATCTTGTTCTTCATACAGAACAATTTTTTATACAATTTTAGTTACTTGTTTTGTTGATTCTGTCCCACAATAAAATCGTGTTTAAGAATGTTCTGGTGTGGACGATTCAAACTCTCAGGGTGAACTGAATAAAAAAAATCAAGCGAAATCTCAATCAATATGGTTGCCGTCACCACCTCTGCCAAAAGAAATAATTTATAGCCTCCCTGGATGTCGTCTATTTGAACAAACCAACTATAGTGGCTCACTGTTTAATCTCATCTTTAAGCTACCAACTATTAAAATATTTATTCACATTTTCTCAAATTTTTTAAACGAAGGTGTATGAAAATATCGATGCAAGCGTGACACCCATTTTTGTACTAATGTCGTTTTTATCCCACCGTTGCTCAGAGACTAAAATCGATTACTCTGATGTGACCAAGTTGAACAAACGTGATATCGAGCCTTCCTCGTTGGGAACGTCTGTGTTACGTCCGCGACGAGCACACCGGCAGGCATAAAGAAAAAATGAGCACGCCCGAGGCAGGAATTCGCGCCAAAAATGTTTCATGGAATCTCGCCTGTGTACCCTTGTTTCATCCGGTCGGATGTTAGCGAGAGTACACAGACAGGTATCGGAGATATCGTTTAACGATACCGGGACGATAGGATCGCGAATCGATAGAGAACTCGCGTCGAAACCCCTGTCACCGTTGCGAGACTGGCTCGCAACCGAGGAACCGTCCATCCATTGGCTGCGTATCTTCAAAAGCGTGATTTCCAGGGAATCAGAGAAATGCACCGGAGGCCCGGGCCGACAGATCCGGTAACGGGATGAAAAACACGCGAGCTCGTTCACGGGGAAAAAAAGGGAGCGTGTGTCGTCGACGAGCACCGATGAGAAATGTGGATAACGGAAAAGCCACCGCGTTACGGTTCTATTAATCTCGCGGTACGAGCGACGCCCTCGCTGCGCCGGGACGCAAAGAGCTCGCTAATTTTTGGGATTACCGCGACGCACACAACAGGTTGGTCTTAAAGCGCTGGGAACGGTTCCTGAGAGGCAGCTTCATAAAACGGCCGCGAATATGCTGAAACCGAGATTCATTACTTGCCCCGCTGTGTTTACTCGGTACTGTACTTTCCGATCTCTCTGTTTTCTTGTACACGTTTCCCGGGGATTTAATGTGTAAGCGTTAGCCAAGAGGTTCATCGATGGCGCTCGGTGAATTTGTCAAAAATTCGTTCAGATATTCGTGATTTCTACGTTGCTCTATGTATATCTCGAGTCCTATCTAAAAAAATTAATATGACAGCCAATGGAGTACTTAAATAATATCGTTGGCAAATGGATTTGTTATAAACGTTATACGACAAGGATTAATATATTTATCAATAAAATTTACTCAATATAAAAATTCTTTAAAACATTTATGTCAAAGTTACTGTCAATCTCGAGACCAATCAGCTATTTCCAACTTAAAAATTGGACGCCGTGATAACCAATGGAGTACTTAACAACATCGTTGGCAAAAGGAATGGTTATGAATATTAAATGGCACAAGGAATAATAAAATAATATTTACCCAATATAAAGCATTAACAGTTGCTCTGAATCTTCAGTTCTATTGGTGATTTTTATTGAAAAATTAGATGGTGAAACAGCAAGATGAATACTTCATCAGTAAATTTTATCCAATGTAAAAATTAACTATCAGTTACTTTGATTTAAAAAATTAGATGGTATGACAGCCAATGGAGTACTTAATAAAATCGAGGAATTGTTAGAAATATTAAATGGTAAGAGAAAAATAGTCCCGACCCAGCAATATCGAAATCTCTGGCCCCAGCGAATCGTAATTACCTCGCAAACTATATTAGAAGTATGATGGCCTACGGGGAACGGAAAGTAATAAATTGCGCGAACTCGAAACGATTAAGTAATTATCTCACAAAGCGATTCATTGCGGTCCATGAATAGTCATGTACCGGTGCAGATACGGGTTCCTTTGTTTTCTCTCTTTCTCGCGAAGAAAGAGTGATCATTTGGATGCACCGATGGGCCGGATAATAACGATCGCGGCACGTTCCACCGCGATCATGCAAGAGAAACAGCCAGGACTTATCGGGAATATCGCTTATCGATACTTTTTTAATGCCACGGACGCGGTAGCGTAGCAGGAACGGGATAATACTTGAAGATCGGCGAATGACGGGTTAAAGGGACGAAGCGGGTTTTCGCCCCAGCTGTTTCTAATCGGCCAGAGAATAACGCTGCACCGGTGAATGCAAGCATTGCCTAGCATCCTTAGAGAGAACGTCGAACAAAAACACGACATCGTGGTTCCTCGTTCGCTGGTTCTTTGAGAATGCTCCTATCGGAACCAAGGCGGAACCGTTCGATCACTAACGTAACGTAATCGAAGCCAGCCAGTGCCAGCTACGTCGTTTATTCACGAAATGAAACCTTTCTTCCGGCGTTCTTTACATTCCCGCGAGGAAGGTAAATCAGAAACTAAAATTACACCTGCGAAAATTGAGAGGAATATACAGCGAGGAGCGAAATTTGAGCTAATGTAATCATTTTTTAATAATACTTGTATTTGACGTACGTATAGTAGCAAAAGTTAGTGTATACAAATTTTGTTGGGGTCATGGGAGACCCCAGATATCAATTAAGAGTTAAGAGTTCCAATAATCTCAAAGCACATAATTTTACCTTTATTTTAGCTTGGGAAGAGATTCATATTCTAATTTTGTTACATTTAGTGTGCATAAATAATGGCACATAAAAAATGAAACAAATGATCTCATGGGTTCAATTTTGCTCTTTACTATATTTCCTATTGAATTAAAGGAACTAATATATCATCAGATTAGTACACTATGTTATACAATAATTGTTTGTTCATATTTATATGGAATTCAAGATAGAACATAAGCTAGAAACTCTAACTGGTCAGTATCAGGAGTGAAATAAACTAATTAGAACAAGACAGCTACAAGAGACTTTAATTGAACCTAGCCAGAACCCATAAACTACTATTAAGTCAGCCTTGGTCCAAGATACTGGAATCAGATGAAACCAAAAACATATCCAGGTCTAGGATTATAATTAGTCTAACCAAGCAGTCAAAAGTATTCGTAAAAATCCACGTAGAAACATTCAAAAACAAAATTATTTGATCCTAAACTAAAGCTCTTAATCTAGAGACACTTTAGTCTCTGAAATTCATATTTGAATTATCATCAGACATGTGTTCCGAGATCTCCAGTTTGAGAAGTTTAAAGGTAGGATCTGTGGTTCAAAGATCCTTACACACAGAGTTTCAGACCTCCAATTTCAGAAGTTCACAGCTAGAATCAGGGTGTCCAAGATCGTCAGACACCAATCTTTGGATCTAGTATTCTTGATATTTCATCTATGTATAGGTGCATTCCTACGATGATATTGGAAACAAAAACTTCTGAAGCCTTGAATTTTGCAACAGAATCAGCAAGCTGTCCTAAATTTCTCAAATTTTATGATAGAGTCCTTCAAGTATGGATCTTTGGAATTGAACTTAGGCTTCTAACCTGAATTCGGGGGTGTGCCACCTTCAGACCTTGCTCTATAAAACCTCAAATTTCAGCCGGCAAATCAAACTGTCCAAAGTCGACTTTTTCAACCATAAATTGCCTAGATTCGTATCTCTCATTCCCGTGTTACCTCGATTCAATTCTATCGGTCCACAGTTGATCCACTTCGAGTCTGCCAGCCACCCAGTTACGTAATTCGAGTCTCTGTGTCGCGAGTTGGTTTGATCGTGGTCTCTTGTTTCTGGGTTATCCATAATTAGGATGATCAAATAATCCAGCTCATAGATAATCCGGTCTGCCCTGGAATCCGTAATCGCAAGAACCGAGGCAACACCGTAGTTTCCAAACGCTACCTTCCCAGCTACAGAGACTATAGAGCTTGGCCACTGTGGCGCACACAGACTGAATTCTTAATTTTCATTTATTACAGAATAGAATAACTCTACGAATAAATATCATAATTTTATCTTTGAATTTTCATTTGAAAACCCTGCGAACCTTCGTTGTAACCCAATATTTTCAAGATACTTTAAAAAAATACAATTTAAATTATTCCAAATTATTAAAATCAACTTTAAATTATTTTAAACATTCGATTTTATGTTCCGTCCACACGAGACTGCACCTCAAAAAACAGACGATAGAGGTGTTACGTATGCAGACGCTACCGTTGGTGACTCTTGACCCTTCCG
>CM052316.1:19158001-19248851 GCA_028455605.1 Lasioglossum malachurum
AACCTCCCTCGGTTCCCGCATAGCTGCCTGAACCTCGGCTCGTAACAGAGGCAAAATTAATTATTATAGACGAAGAATTATTATACGCTCACTGTTGGGCTTCGCAGTCGAGAGCTCGCGGCTCGAATTAAATTGATCCGTACTCGATACGCGGCCGTTATCGTGCTGGCGTATCTCGCGAAATAATGCAAAGCGCGGTTGTTTTTACAACGGCGGAGCGCGCGTTTAATGCGAGACGGTGGGGGCCGTTCGCGTTTTCCATCGGTTATTCATAATAGCGGTGTTTTCCGCGTCCACCAGGAGAACCGCACTCGCGGAGGAAATAAATAACAGGCGTGTGTACACGTCGGACCCCGATCCCCGATGCGTATTCAGTCCGACTCCGTTGAAATTTTCATAGACTTCATAAATGTGATTAAATATTTTACGCCGGTCTGGACCGCGTGCAAACCAGTTTTCATGATCTATGTGCTCGTGCTGCGACCCTCGTTCTTGCGACGTATCGACGCACGAACCTGTTCGGAACCGGTACGCGGCGCCTCGGCTGCACGAGCTGAAACACAGCTCGTCAGGTTCGTTAAACGATAGCCTGAATATGTCACAACGTTTCCATTCGATCGCCCTACACGAGCGTCGCGTGTGTACACGGGAACACGTCCAGTCCGCCGGCCGTCACACGGAGTTACGGAATTTTCACCTGTAACAGTCATTATGTCCATTAAGCTAATGCGCTTTCCGGAATTGTCCTAGTCGAGAACAGTCTCTGTGGTAGAAAATTGAGAAACGTCACGTTTTCATGTAGGGGATAATCCTCGAAAGTTGGCAATGCTGTACTGGAAGAAAGTTTAACAATACGTACCATGTCGTAGTTTGATGAACATATGTACATATCCACTTGAAGAGTATGGTTGGACTGGTTGTAATCATAATGCTTGTGATTATATTAAATTTATATATGTATATATAATATATTTATATTAAATAATATATACACACTTATCCTATTCGTTTCCTTGTCCTACTAAACTATAGTCTGTTTTTCAAGGAGAGACATCCTCATTTTTACATTATCAATGTAACATTAGAAGTATCAAATATCACAGAAGTGATCCAGCTATGACAGTGGTAGATCAAATTATTGGAGCCACAATATAAAAAATAGTTACGAATGAATAATGTGTATTTGCAATTTACAAACGTCAATCAATACCTTATAAAAAAAAAATAATAAAAATTCAGTACAGATGGTCTGTCATTTAAAATTTGAAATGTTACAATGTAATCTCTCCAACTTTAAGTAACTCTAAGAGTTCAATCACTAGACTGAGGATTTTATACGTTTATAATAAAAACGGATGGGTATAATTATATAATTAAATATAGTAAGAAGATTAGAAGAAGTTCTTTGTCCTTCAATTAATGTAAACAATTTCTACTTGACGTAAAGATGAAACCGCGAACGAAGATGATAGTAAACGTACTCTCAGTAAAATAGACATACTCTGAGTAAACATGTTCTGAAACACTAGCAAGGTCGCAGCTCGATAACCGCAGGCCGCTCGCCTCGAAGAACGCGAATGGCAAACCGGCGCCGCGTCGGGGGCTCAACCACGAGCGACCGGAAGAGGAAGTCTCGTTTGAGATAGGGTCCTCGAGGAAATCGTCTTACGTCAAGCCAGGACGCCGGTGCGCTAAGTAAGACCGGCGAATAAAGAGGGCGACGCGAGCCTCGGATGAGGAAAAATAATTTTATGCTGGGTTGTTCGCGGGCCAAGTTTTCCAGGGCAATTCCAGCCCCGGCGCGGATCCACGAAAGAAGCTTTCCGTGGAACGTCCGCGTCTAACGAGGGGCTTTCGTCTCCCCGACGTAGATTTATTAGATACCTTCTGGCTGGCGAATTCGTTGACGGTGGGAACGTCGGCGAGAAAACAAGATCCACGGACCGGAGAGCATGGGCGGCTTTGTGGCCCGTGCAGCGCCCACATACACGCTGCGTGACGGAAGTTGCGAGCATCGACTTAATGGAAACCCGATTATTTTTTCGAATCGCAAAACTGTCGATATGAACCTGGATGATTGGGACTGGAATGCACGGTGTGGACTCAATTAGGGTGCTGAGTGCGTTCAACATATCCTTAGAGTGCTAATTTTAACACAATTTTTATTATTTTTGTATTGTTATTCTTTTATCTCCACAAACAATACTTTTATTATTGCGAAAACTAGAATATAGATTGAAATCTTCAACTAGGCTACGGACTATGGTTTTGACTAATATATTTTTCCATGCGGTCAATCTTTTAGAAGTCACACGAGAAAAACGATTTTATGAGCATTTAATTAATTATTTGAATGTTTAGGTGCATTGAGACGCGATTTCCCGTTATTCGATCTGCGCTCAAACTTTTCACAGATTTTTTTATTAATCGGAACAATCCGAACACAACCGATTAACCGGTATTTATTAAGGTAAGTATAGATTGAAACTCTTTCTGAAAGTAACAAGAGCCAGATATCAAGGTTCCCTTTAATACAAACGAGACAAAGCAGGACAACATAGTGAAAGAAAAGAATAAACTAAAGGTGTACAATAATTTCTACTTTCTTATCGCATCGTGCGTAAACTCCAGGAACAAAAACGATAACAAGAAGGAAAACGAGCGATTTGCTGACCCAGTTTCTTCCAGTCCGCGGAAACTTTCAAAATAAAAATAACGAAGTAATAAGGGACAATATTTAGGTGTGACAGTCTACTGGCAACGAATTCTAGCGCCGGGCAGCCCTAAACTTGGCAAAGGCAGAGGTAGCAAGCTGACGGCAGTAGCGACGCATGTGGAAGAAGACGCGGCAAACCGAACAGCGCGGGATGCAGAGCCTTATCGCGATGATATAGTTCGTAGCAGGGAGGAAAATTGTGCACGTACATGCAAAACGACGCCAGGTTAACCGAACAATGTAACGAGTCTCCGTTTCTATTCCCGCTGCACGCCTCCCACGTCGACAATGCCGACAGCGTGAAACGCGTGCTACGTATCTGCGACTTCATTAGCCGTTCGGCATGGCGATGCGACGCCCCCCCTCACCACACTCTCTCTCTCTCTCTCTCTCTCGCACACACTCCCTCTCGCTCTGTGTATATCGCGTGCCGACGCGTTGAACACCTAACGAGCATGAACCGACGCATTGTTCGCCGGCGACGCTTCGATCTTTAATTCGACAGTTTGCCAGGAACTGTTCAGAATGTGTTGCGTCGTTGTCGACGCTGTCTGCTCGACCGCGAAACCGTTTGATTCTGTAGATTCGGGCTATTTGCGATTCATGAGCTTGAATCTCTGCTCGTTGTCGCCGAGCCTGGACTCCGAAGGAGCTCTGATTGACACAACTTCCGTAATAACAGTGTCCACGGGCTCACGCTTCATCTAATTTTACACGATCGTTCGGTGTCACAGATACAGCAACGTCTCGATATGTGTGAATACTTCGGATCGCTGAACATTGCAATTGCCAGACTCGAGGTTTTGATACCCATACTATGTATTCGTCTCGATGCTGAATACGAAAAGAGATCAAATAGTGGTATCTGTACGCGGTATAAGCGAGAGGTTAGACTTTCGAATTGCCTCCTTCAAGATTTTGATATACCTATTATGCGTCATTCTATTCGCTTTGATGGGCTGAATACAAATACGAATATGGTTTTGGCGGAAATTACTAGTTATCGAGATATTCTCAGAAAACTTTCTTACTGACACATTCAATTCATAAATGCGCGTCTGTGACACACACAGACACACAATCTGAAATATATCGGTAACTTGTAATTTCCGTCGAAAAGGAAAATCATATTCATATTCAGAACGAGTAGAATAACGTACAACAGGTACTAAAAGCTTTCGGGGGAAATTGGAAAGTCTTACGATTTTGATATGTCATTTATATTGTGTGTCAATACCAGTTCTTGAACTCTTTTCGAGAGTGTCGAACGTAGACAAGTACAGTGAAGCTCATGAAATCTTCGGCATCGTGTTTTCGACGTTTTTCTGATTAAAATGATACTAAACACGGCGCAGTTCGGATCATATTTACTCGATTAATCCACGATTCAGTGGAACCACAACTATCCGATCCTGATGACCTTCAAACATTCGGACATTTTTTTCTTCGTTACGTTCACGGATCGAAATAGATACTTTCGCAAACGTATTTCTAAAGACAATGATTTCTGTAACTCGCGGTGGATACTTAATATATTTTAATAAATATTATAACAATCTGGAGTGAAATAGACATTTATTTTCTTTCTTAATATGTTTAATAAGTTGAAAATAATATAACACGGTATTTTTAGCCTCTTCTAATGTTTTTACTGTTTTAAATTACACTTACTCATTTTTGTCATAAATGCATAAAATCCGCAGTCTAGTTATAACTGCCTATAAGACTACTATAGACCCAACCTATGAAATGGAGGGCAATTTCTTTGGGGTCCAACGTGTTCCTTCTGTTTTACTTCGGAGCTTCCTACAAAATTACATAATTCATTTCAATTGTTCTTAAGTACTATACAATTGTGGCTTCGTTGAATACCATAATGGGAACCAATAAAATACGGAACTGTACCTAGAAAATGTCGAGACTTCATAGGACCGCGAAGGGTTGAACAGACTACTGCATAATCGCCGGCAAGTGAAGCGTGAAGTCGAACTGTCAGGTGACCCACCCGATACAGCAACTCGCGATAAAATTCCCATCGACCCACGGTTTCACAGAGTCACCGAATGCCATCCTGCATCATCATTCATGAAATTCCGAAGCGCCGATCCGACGCCGGTCCACGTATTCTCCGATGTAAGTGGCCGGTGACTTACGAACGCGGGCGCTTGTCCGCGGTCGGGTCGCGTCGCACGCTCGGTTACCTTGGAAAAACCGTGGAAAATGGTTCCGCGGAGTCGGCAGGATTTACAGGCGGAATTTACAGACGGTGTCCATTAACGATCGGGGCGTAAACGGGGCGTCGGGTCAGCGTCGTCGCCGGCACGGCCGGTAACGATAAAACACAACCGGCGGCGTCGGGTCGGGCGAGCGGGTCGGGAGAGCGGCACGGCTTCGGAAAGGCGAACAAAACACGACGGTGAAACATGTCGCACGCGTTTCTCACGCGTTATCATAACTTCAGATCTGCCGGTCCGAGGCGTCGTCGTCCGAGGCAAGCACGGTCGAACGGTAACGTATGCACACCGCTTCCGTCCATCGCGTACCCGGACGTATCGGCGCCGTTCCTGATAAGAGCCGGTCGAAAGGGTTGGGCGTCGCACTATGGTCTGTATTCTATCGTGAACTTCCAACGTGTTAAAAGTATTGTTAGTTCCCTAGCAATTTTGTTGCAGAAGAGTCGTCAGCCATAAAGCTTTTCACAATTTTATGGTAACTGTGGCTAGGTCCATTCAAACTAAAACGTCCCTAAAAATGGTGGAAAATTGTTTCCACGACTGAATCTACCTATAGATTTGTAGATCGAACGGATTGGATGTTCCACTATGATCTGCATCCTAAAACGTGAACCTTCGACGTGTTAAAAGTATTGCTATTTCGCTAGCAATTTTATGGGAGAAGTCACGCTAAACGGATGCTTTTGATAATTTCATGGTCGAGGTGTCTCTATTTTGGAAATTTTTTGCGACTGAATCTATCATGGACTTGAAGAGTGAAGATTTAGAACGACCCCGTAAGAGTTGGTTTACAATCTTCTTTGGCTGTTTTGAGTAACAAAAATGAGGACCATGTTTGTTGTTACATGGACAAGTGCCTAAAAATCTACGTCAGTAAATGAGGAAAGGATAACATGTGCAAATATCTACACTTTTTTCTAAAAAAGTATGTTACATTCTAACATACTCTTCATTCCATATTTTCAGCCCTTCCACGGTTTTACCATCAATACCGAGACACATTACATACTGCTCTGTTTAGCAGCACAGGTAACTAACAGTTTAGTTAACCCTGAAGGATTTAGTGGCTCAAGAAACCGAGAATTGTGTAACAGGAAACGTGGAAAATTTTGAGTTTCCCATGGTTGGACGACCGTTTTAAAGCACTCGTGGCCGGACCGGATTTCTCCTTTGCTGAACCGCGCGCGCGATGTCATTCGAATGGAAACGGACCGATAAAATCAACAATTTTACGAGACTGTTAGGGGGTCGTTCGCGTTACTGCCGCCCGAGTTTTTCTTCGGGCGAGGTAACAATAAAAGGGGAAATGTTGCACTGTTCTTAGTCGGTAATAGTTTAGTCGATAGTTTGTTATATCTTTTAACACGACCGCCGGCCGCGTTATCGCTCGTCACATTTCCATAGGATTAAAGCATGAAATGGGGGAAGATTTATTGAGGTTGTTAGCCCATTTTATTTTCTCTGTGCTATCTCCATAGAACGCGCCGCGAACATTGCGTCGATTTATTCCAATTAATATTTTGCCGGGAGGATTCGTTTTTAATTCCAGGATGAATATCGCGTGTCGCGGGCTAACGTCGTTAAGGAACTGATCGCGGTTGTTATTATTATCGTTAATGCAATTGTTCTGTTGCATTAAGGCTCGTTTCAAACTCCGACGAACTTGTGTTTTGTTAGCTTTTGAAGTGGCAATTGGACTACAGGCATTACCGCCCGTTGATATCAACGTCGATTGTGTGCTCTAAGCTCTCTATTTGAATTATTCTCGACGTTTCGGAGCATCAAACTTTGACTGTTGATGCGTCTGGTCATTTCCTGTTAATTCTACTTAAAATTAAAGCAGAGACATTACTGTACGATTTCTAACCATTAACAACATTCGTTAAAAATTGAACTGAACACGTTGATTCATTGATTCAAATATTTAAATCCTAAGTTGATATGTCTGACCAGCGCCTACGAATTATACATATAATTAAAACATATAGGTCATTTTCCAAATATTTAATTTTTAAATGGTTGAGTTCGACTAACGTGAACTAATTCTACTTGGAATCAAGACATATGTTACCATGCTATCTTTAAATATTAATAGAAGTTATTATACAACAAATCGACGCTTCTCAAATTATAAATTCTGAATATCTAGGCAATATTTCCCGGAAATTTTTAAAAATTTGTAAAATGAATGAAATTATGGGCTGCAATAAACCCCCAATTCAGGGGAATATATAGCTGTGTTTGAAACCATGTATAAACGCGAATTTTCTCGAAATTATGTATTCAGAGAGACCATCATATATAGGGTGTCCAAAACCACCCGTCCAAACATTTTTACCGAATATGCTTATCTGAGAAGTTATCACCTCTGGACGGGTGGTTTCGGACACCCTGTATATAACCCACATTTTTCGAAATTTAATTGAACGATTCAGTCGATGTTTTTAATACATAATTTATTAGAGTTTTTTAATTTCATAATTCATTTTATGTAGCCTAAAACTGACGATCTCTCAAATTGCATTCTTCATTTGGCATGACTGACATTATAGAATAATGAACCATGTTTAAAAATCAGTTGAAACTAGAAAATGTAATAACAGATTTTAAATTACGCTTTAAATTAATAGAGGACGGCATATGCAAAAATAAAATTTCTCGTTTTTAATGACGAAAACTTTCATGGAATCTGCATTCAAAAATTACAAAAGTGCTAACAAGGGGTTGTACGTGACAAAGCACATGAGATCACACGGTAATAATTAGGTATTCTGAAATTTTACAGGATTTTCCTGTAGACCTAATTTTGAGTTTTAAGTGGAAACATCGGGAACATTTTTCATCGCAAAGGATTAATATCTCGTTATGATATCAGATAAGAGAGGTAAATAATTGTTTAAATAAACACATTTATAAAAAGAAATGTTACTATCGTTATGTATTTGTCTTGCACTGCGTTTTCATTATTCTCTTTGTATGCTTAGGATATTCCCAGCGTATATGAGAAATATTTTCGCTTGTGTCAAAGGACCGGCGTTAAACGAATTGTTATTATTTCTCACTGGCAACAGCATCTTCCCGTCAGAAGACAAAGGCGAGTCGCTAGACTTGTAACGATCGTGAAACTGTATCAACTGTCTTCCAGTATTGCATTGCCACTCGAGAATGCCACGATTACATAGGGGACAGCTCTGTAGCTTTGTTTATGAAATAATGTAGTTTCAGAAAGACTGTTTGGGCGACTTCCTTTATTGTTACTTTTCTGAAATGCAACTTTTATTCAATAAATTGCGTCCACCCAGAGAACTTGTACTTTGAAACTAGAAAAAAAATAGTAGAACGCGGTTCTAGTAAAATAGAAACTTTCATTCTGCGCGAAGAAGTTCGAGCTGCATTAGACAGTTAGGTCGTTCTCGCTAATGGGACGGGATTGTAATATACTTTAACACTGAAGTAACTAAACAATGGCTTTTCTTTAGATCAGGAATTGTTGTCAAATTTAAATACTCTCAAATGCTGCTCTTTCAAACACTTTCACTGAAATAATACGTTAATTGTCGCAGTATGGTTTAACTATATTAATTTTTCTTATTTTAGAAGATAGTAACATGATGTTAACCTTCTGTGCAAAAAGGTAAAAAGTATGACCATCCTTATACAATATAAAAAGTTTTTATATTTAATGATAACTTTTCTCTCTTCACATAATGTAGTTAATTCTTTACATGGTCTCGATTAACACAGAAAATACATTCGTTTCACCAAGAAGCTTTCACTTGGTGAAGCTTTCGTCCAGAAGGGTTGATATACATGAATATTATTCAGTGCAGACTAATTGAAAGAAAATATTATTTTGCTCTCATGAATATTGACCTTCTACAGTATACACACACGCGCGCACACACAATGAATTTATAATTCATTTCCCCGCCAGGAAATTATTAATAATAATCTTAATCTTGGTCACAGAAGGGGTCGTGAATTAAAGGGTTCGTAAAATCTAAAGAAATGAAGATGGGAACTCTAAATAAGAAAAATAAAAGAATCTCTATTTTTCTGTTTTACTATTCGCACATTTTTGATATAGCACCACAGAATTTAGACAACAATTTATTCCCAACTGTAATTACGTCACCCTCTCGGAGACGAACGTCGCCATATTGGCGACACTAGGCTCGCGTATTTAATTCCTGAATACAGGATAAATAAAATATCAATATTCGCAGTATGTTAGACTTTGATCTAGTTTTTTACAATCTAGATTTTTAAGTGAAATTTAATAATATAATACTTTAAAGTACTTTCGTTCACAAAGGGTTAAACCGTAAATCCCCAACGAAACAACTACGTGTCAACTGGCAATTAACTTTCGTGGATTAGGTAGACCTCGGTCAATGCACCGCTCACGCAAAACAGGTTGCGTTGTTCAAATTGAATACAGCATTTCGCAAACAACACGAGCAAAAACAATAGGACGAAACATCTCCCTGAATTGTTCCTTCGAAAGCCCTTCAGCCACCCCAGGCCCCTATCAGTCATCGGGGAGCAACAATTCAAAATGGAGTGTGTATCGCACGCCTATCGACGAACACGATAATGAGCACGCCTCGTGGCCGGTAATTATTGGTAATTAGCGGTTAAAGCAATCCCCCTTTCCCCGGATAGTTTTGAGAGAGGTAATCAGGCACAAATACGATTTTGGGCGGTTCGGAAGAGGGGGTGGGAAGGGGGCTTGTCGATGGATACGTGGACCGGTGAAATGGATGTGGTCGTGGAGATTTTTAGACGCGTGCTCGCGAGCGTGCGGTTCGTGCGTTACGTTTCGTGTCGCCCCGCTGTTAAAGCGGCTCGGTCGCCGGAAGCGACGCGTAATTTACTGGAATTACATTTAATCATTAATGCCATGTCCGCGTTCAAGATCTAGGGGCGCGATAACATCCCTGGTAATGACCAATGAATATTTTTTTATCGCCGATTCGCTGCTTCCCCGACAGCGGGGCACATTGTGGACCGCACAAGATCCTGTCAAAAAATATTAAGAACCGAAAATTGGACTCCAAAAATTTTTGCGAAAGAAATTAGTAACAGAAGCTTATCCATTACGTAAGTTGGGGATAATAATGGGAGATGAGTAATGTGAAAATTTGTTTAAAAACCGCATTCTCAAACAATTTCAATTTTTTACGTACCGATTGTTATTAGTAGAGAGCAGATCTTCATACATAATAAAAATCTTCTACCTGAATTGCAACAAACTGGTGTGAAATGGAAATCTATTTTATTTTTCAATATGTGCTTAATAGGTTGAAAATAATATAACAGTATTTTTAAATCTTCCCATATTCTTCGTTTATGGTTTTAAGGACGTCTTTCTAGGACAGAAGACTTTCGTGTGCTATCTGGGCTAGTTACTAGTTATGAGTAGACTGTGGATTTTATGATAAATGTGAACCTGTACTATTTAAAACATTGGAAGGGTTCAAAGAAATTAGAAATGACCCGTGTCATTTTCTACATACTAAATCCATTAATGAATTGCTTCATTAGCAGATCTTTATGCAAAATAAAACATGTTTGCATTGTTTGCAAGACACAGGTGTCAAATGAAAAATGTTTTCTTCTGTTAATTATCTTATTAAACTGAAGCTAGTACACTGATGTCCTAAATTCTTTTTAACGTGAACACTGCTTTAAATTGTACACGTGGCTGTATTTATCATAAAAATTTCATTCATTAAAAAAAAAAAACAAATTCCTTGAAATCAGGTGTTTTATAATAACCACGTCCGCGACCTATAATCCAAGTCACGCCTGAAAAATTCAGTTCGCGATCGAAACCACAACGGAGTTGCAGTTTGAGACCTGCGATTCCATAAAAATAGTTTTTCCGAGCGAGCACGATTTTATATTAGCCAGATTCATGTCGGAAAATCTGTTGGTAGCAGGCTACGCGGGAGCATAAGCGATTGCAGGGAGCCGAGGACCATTTCAGTGATACCGTTTATGAATTCCGTTAATTTTGAATAGAGGCTTAATGTTGCTCGCTCGCGGAATTGTTCGACTCGGTTGAATGCGAGCGCAGAAGCTTGCGAAATGGAATTGAATTCGCGTGTACGACCGAACTTGGGGAATTTTTCAACGGTAACGACACTGTATCGACTCAACCGGCGTGTCATTATCGTTCTCCAACGGCGGGCGGTAGTATGCATAAGTTACCATTCAGACGGAGTGGTTCGTGAAACCGCGTCATCTCGAAAAGGCGAATTTCCTTCGCCAGGAGGCGACCATTGCGATAAGATGCGAGAAATATGTCGGCACATTTTGCCACCATTGTTGCTCTGCCCTCCTGCGACGCCAACCCTCCAGCTATACCCTCGGTCTCTTTAAACTATCTACCTCTCTGTGCGCGCTAGGCAAAGATACCGTTCTACATTCCCTTCAGATTTCCCTTCTTCATAAAATGTTACCGTCCTTCGGCACTGGATTTTTCAAGTTTGTGGATGTCGTAAAGGAAGTGGACTCCATTTTTCTGTACCACCCTCCGAGCCCGCTCGACCTCGACCCGCGTTCGCAGGAAACCGTCCCGCGGATTTTTGCTATTTTCATTCGGTGCAGACTGGATAGTGTTGTTTCACATTTTGCAGGTTTTATTTGGAATTGATTTTCATTTTTTTCGTGCACTTTCCTCGTCCAAAAGTGGAAAATTTTCAATTGTACTGTGTGTGCTTCGTTATCCTTTTAGTATTTAATTGCTTCATCTTTTGTATACAGGGTGGGCCATTATAAACAGGTCACCTGAATAACTCGCTCGCTTTTGAAGCTACGTAGAAGAAAATTCATCGGATCAAAGTTACTTGGCATCGCGAGGCGCTCATAATCTGATGTCACTAATTTTTTTTATAGGAAGAAACGTTAAGGAGATATATAAAGGAATATGAAAAAAAACCATACCGTTCGATTTAAAAAAAAACATAGTTGACCTTCATATCTCCGTGACGTCTCCACCTATAAAAAAGTTAGTAATATCAGATTTTGAGCGCCACGGTGCCGAGTAAGTTTGGTCTGATGCATTTTCTTCTATCTTCAAAAGCAAGCGAGTTAATCAGGTGACCTAACGCCCCGTTTAAAACGCCCCTTATTTTTATAAGCAATTTAAAATAGCTGAAGCTACTGTACAAAGATTGTAATCATCCCAGGAGCATGTTCTTCCTGAATTCTTGCACGAAAATTCACCGTTAAGCTTGCACAAATGGTAAGTGAAATAATAAATGGCAGCTTCGTTTGCTTCGAATTTAATTTGTATATGAAAGGCTTAAAGCGCCATGGCCCTCGCAAAAACTGTAAAAACCAACGCGATTGCTGGGCGGCAAGGTAAACGCCGAAATATTTTCAGTGCGATCGTCGTTACAAATGAGGAAGGGTTAAAGAGCGATCGTCGCTACAAATGAGCCAGGGCTAAAGAGCGATCGTCGTCAGCGAGCAAAAAAAGCGCTGGTTAAATTACGATAAATGAATATTTTTCTACGTCACAGACGCGGTGGTCCCCGGGCGGTAGTTTCAATGACCCCATTTTCCCGGCACGCTCCAAATCCCACATCACGCACCCCCATTTCCATGTCCCCCATTGACCCCTAAACATCCTCGATGGTGTCGTAAAGCGATCCGAAAGATTCATAAAATCTGCATAGCGATAACGGCGCTCTACCATGTATTGTCCCTACACCGGATGAAGGCTAGAAAAAGTGTTTGCGTTCTCACTCTACCTTGGCTTCCCTAATACCATATTCATTGTCGATATTGGCCGTAGACGATGGCGAAGAACGATGGCGAAGAACGATAGCGAAGAACGATAGCGTTAATTGTAGCACAAATTGTAGCAACAATAATAGCGCAAAAAGGAATGCAATAAAGGAAATTGCATGTCAAGTATCTGTCGTCTTGCATTTATAATTGTGGTACCAATGGATAGCCGAGATTCTTCCGATTAAAATGAGTGCAAACACGATATAAATCGGACTATATTTATCGATTCAAGTAGATCAGGTTTGAGCAACTGGCTTGAGCTGCCGACGCTCGAGCCACTACCCCCACTACCGCTACTCATGCGATACTCATAACGGAGCGCAATAGCGGGGGTGAGTCATCAGTTGCTCAGGTCTGAAGTACCTAATTAAATCGATAAAATTCCTCCGAATTATGTCATGTTTGGACTCATTTTAATCAGAAGAATCTCAGCCGTCCATTAATGCTACAATTATAAAGGTAAGACGACGATTACTGCAATCAAATTGTCTTTATTACATGTTTACTTTCCTCTACCCTCGTCTACTACAAAGAGTGGGGCTGACACGTGTAAATTTAACCGTGCACTACCAAACCCGATTTTATTCGACGCGACTCGCCCTTCTAATTCGACTGTCGTCAGCTCGTTGAACGGTGACGGTGATGGCTGTAAACTAGACGGCGCATCCACGATAAGATCGCCGGCTATGGGGATCGCTGATTGGATGCAGGGATCTAGAGACAGGAGGTAAGGAAGAGAAGATTACCGTCAAGGTGGATGCGGAACGGGGCATATTAATTGAAGCGTGGGAGGTTAACGTGGCCAACGAGGAGAAGGAGGTGGGGGGACGCGCGGGGGGGTTGAAGCGGTTGCTTAAACGAAACGTTTGATACCCGAGCTCTCCTGCAGATGAAGCGTGTGCTCCGTCGTTTCAGTCTTCTGTGGCATCGCTGATGACGCTGCATGTGACTAATTTCGGGGCGCCACCGACATACGCTCGTACCTCGATTAAAATCGCGCATATGGGGGAGACGGGAAATGGATTCCCCCGAAGACGCTTGTCCTTCGACTAAACCGAGATCGTGCTAAGCGCTTATACGGGGCTGGGTCTCTTAACACTTTGATTGTCGTGCTGGTCATATATAAGTGGCGATTTTTGTTATCGAACTTGGAAAATGTCCACATTGCTGCCACATAGATGAATTACGTCAAAATGTGGCTGTAAGTAAACTACTCATCGATGGTAAAAAGATCTAAAACAGGTGGATGACAATCTTGTGAACAAATAATTGTCATTCTCATGTTCTAGATTTATTTACCATCGATGAATACTGCATTTATTTACAGCCACATTTTTGACAAAGAATTCAGTTTCCGCCGCAATTCAATCAAGAAATTCAACTAATCCACTAACAGAATATGTTGATTACACTGGTCCTTAATCAATAAGTTTCATTCAGAAAAACATGTTTGTTAAATGTTACTGGCAAAAATCGGACGTTCCATATGCAACAACGTAATACTTACCAAACTTACGGCAGAAACAAGTGCCTAGTTTTTTTGAAACGTACACATTGCAATGCTTCTAGAGAGAGGGGGGGGGGGGAGATCTAACTGTTTCGGTATCCAGCAACAGAACAGAATTTTCAGCGGAAGAACACGGCGGCGGAGTTAAATGATCCGTTTAATTTCGAATGCTCGACCATGGATAAACGACGCGGTTCCTAAGATACGCCGGTTCTGGAATGAAATTCTGTACCGTTGCGCGTGAGAACTCGCGAGAGAAGATCGCGGGCAAATGAGAAAACGTTTTTGTCGCCGTGGTGGGTCCACCCCGAATGGGAATGAGGATGCGCGGGGACGCTGTTTAACCGTGATCCGATTTAAAATCGCGGCTACACGCGTGCGACTCCCGGCGAATTGCGGTTTGCGCATAGATTTTAGTATTCGCGCGGTTGTTAATGCGCCGCGAATTAGGGAAATAATGTATCGCGCGTTTGGGAGTTCCTCGGTAATAATTACGGGGCTCTCCGTTTCACTCAATTATACCCTTCAATTTCTTCATTTATTTTCGCCTGACGGTTCCGAAAATATTCCTTTGTGCTACTCCTTTCTACCGTTTTGATTAATTGCTGTGCTTTTGCATTTAAAAGCTTTGTTTATCGTACTTCAATTTGGTATGACTGTGGATTTTATATTGTTGTTCCACACAATTGGTACAGACAATTTTTATTTTGTGTGTGGAGTAGGACTGTCTTGTAATCAAATCTCTTCAAATTTTCTCATGTTGCTCCGAATATTGTTCGTAAAAAAATATGAATGTATTGTTTCTAAAGAAAATATGAATGTATTGTTCATGATAAAATAATAGACAAGACAATAGCTTATTTAGCATAAACGTCCTCAGTCTAGTTACAATTTATTCAACTTGTTTCAAAGATTAATGTCATGGTAATTTATGATGATCTGCGTACATTAAGTAACATGTATTCAACTTTGCTAAAATTCCAAATTTATTCTATACACTCACTAATAAAATGGCAAATTTTATTATTATTTTCTTAAACAAGAATTGAATTTATGGAATAATATATCTGACATTTGAAAATCATTATAACTTTTTGAAGTAACATTCAATCGGTCTGTGGGGGGGTTTGTTAGCGCAACAAACAGTTAATCAATCAGCGTTCGACATCTCGGCGCGGGAATTAACATTCCTTTTTCGCTCGAACCGCCACAAGTCTCACGACTCTCGTGAAATCGTCACGTCGCGGGTCGAGAGGTCTCTAAGACCTTAAAGCGTCTAGCTGCCGTCGTCCGCCACTGTTTAATCCACAGAAGAAACGGAAAAGCGAGAAAGGGCGAGAAGTATCAGGTCCTAAGGGAAGTAGTGCGCTTTCATCAAAGTGAATAAACTCGGCGCAACGTTACGCAAGGAACTGTTTCACAAAACTCTTCATTTTCTCTTTCAATACCTCGTCATTTCTCTGCCATAACAATTACATTTTCCTAACGAATTTCCAAAAACATCTCTTCCCTTCCAAACACTCTTACGCATCCCTTTTCTACGTTCTTCATCTAACTTTTCTAATTTTTTTATTCTATCTGAATAATTTTGAATTTTTTAAACCATATATAAATTCTTCTGCAGCGGAATTTTTTATTTTTTATCCGAACAATTCTAAATTCGTCAAATTCCACATAAACTCTTCTATGTATTTTCTTAGAAGTCTTCTTCCTTTTTAAACAAAGTCTATCTGAACAATTCTAAATTCTTTAAACCCCAGATAAGTTTTTGTATGTACTTTCTTAAATATCGTCTTCTTTTTAAATAAGTTACATCTGTGAACAACAATCTTAAATTCTTCAAATTCTACATAGATTCGTCTATGGCATACTTTTTAATGTGTTATCTAAGAGAGAGAAAACAATTCTAAATTTTCTTTTAGTTCCTTAAAAAACATTTCGTCTTTCATTGAATGGTGAAGTTACATGGAACACACTAATACAAATACACTATTACACCAAATACACATTTTACGTTTAGTCCTTTCTGTAACCAAATTGAATACATTTTGAACGGTCCCCAGGACGCGAATAGCTTCATTCATGCCAACGCAAAACATGCAAAATGTAGAATATTTAAATGAGCAACTCAATAGAAATAATTCGTCGCGATTGCGAGGCCGATCCAAACGAGAACTTCGAATGAAAAAGCCAGTAATGACTACAGTTAGCTTCGACCGAACCTCGAATAGCCGTAGGCGAGGGTCGAAGCACGTTATCGGGAGCTTATTAAAATTCGGAATAGCTCATACTTTTAAATTCAACAACAACTTCGCGAAAGTAGTACCAAGCGTTAATGGTACCGTTAGACTTTCCACGCTCGGTAAGTTACGTCGCTGAACGCCTTCCTAATTTGCATAGACTGCTTAAGAGGGAACTTAAGACGGCGAATGAAATTCGAAAGATTCTAATTTTCTCTCCCCGCGTTTTCCCATAGCGATCTCCTGTTCTCGAGACACGCTCCTGCTCTCGGACGTTGAACTGTTGCGTTGTTTACTGTCCAGGGGACCAACAAATTCGCGAATCATTCAATTATCATGACTGCGGATTGTTGGGCAAAATAAAAATTGTCTGGATTAATTTTGGGATACAGAAACTACGCAAATACTTATTCTTTCAATGAAAATTTTGTGGAATTGGAAACGGTAGAACAGTACTTTTAAATTCGTCAAATGTTTTTAAATATGTCAAATTTTCGTGTTAGATCCAGTAATTTTTATTATAAATATAATCAGTAAACAACTATGTGGTAAACAACTGTGGTAAATGTCCATCTTCGCGATATATGAAAGTTGAAATTAAATTTAAGGGTTCCAGCAATCACATTTGCAATTTAATTATTAGATACTGGCTGGATTTAGTAATGGATGTTAATTATGCTAAAGTTCGTAACTGAAGATCATATATGGCATAATAATGTCTTTCTCCGTGTTATCCGAAACGTCTAGTTAAAATTTAGGGATTCGGGTAGTAATTAACTTTTCAATTTACTTATCTCTGGCTGGATTCAGTTGAATATCTATGGCCTCATTAATTTTCATATTAAAATTTATAAAATTATAAAATCACATGTTGGTTAATTCGTGGGGGATTAAATTTAAAAATTCGAAATTCATTTCAGGAGCACTTAATTAATAAGAAGCAAGAGTGCAGGTAGAAGAGGTAGAAGCACCAGTGATATCATTGATTAATATCCAATTGAGTCATTATTTCTCTTATCTAGACTTCTAGATTACGATAGAATTTCATTGTTAATTAATGCTTAATCGACCATTGTTACAATTCTAAAAAATTTTAATTCTCTACAAAAATACAAAATTTCAAGCTCAGAAATGCTTGTTACTTTAATATTATTATTATTAGCTAGACACTATGCAGATTGTTTCTATCGTAGTATTTATATAGAATTCCAACAGTGGGTCTGCAGCCCGAAAATTTTGTTCCACCACGAAGTCTGGCTTGGCGTTCCTAATTCCCACAGTTCTAGCAATTCGGTGAAAAACGTTGCACTGTTCGCGAACCAGAAAATTCATTCACAGTCTCTAATTTTTCACAGATCCAAAACTACCTATTTCACAGGGCAGCCGGGCTTTATCTCATCTGTAGTTACTGCGCGGGAAGGAACGTTGTCGAGGGAAAAAATGGAGGGTAAAGAAACGGGAACGCGGTCTCCGCGATGCATTTTGGTCGGTCGCGGCTTTTGAAATTTTAACGCTTCGTCAGTTCTCTTTGGATGTATTCGCAGAGTGGCATTATCGTCGCTGCGGTTACGAGTGCATCGCGCTCGCTCGCGAAAACGCGAAAACGCGCTTGCCCGTCCGCGTGCGCACGCGTCCACGGAGTAGTTTTCGGCTTCTGACGTTTCATCGCGGCAAGTGGCCATCCCGGCCGCACGGTAGTCGTTCCCTGTGTTCTTTTTAGCGAACCCCTCGTCGCAAAAAGCCCATCGGTTCCCTTTCTCCCGGGAAACCAGCCCGTTTTCTCGTTCCCCTTTGTCAGCTCTCGAAGAGCGCCCGACAGACTTCTGCCGGAACTACATGTAAATACGAGGCTCTTACCAGCCGGCGACGCTTTTGCATAATACTTTATTCCGAAGCCGATAGTTTCCCGCGCGTCTACAACCTAAGCGGTCGTTGCTTTCATCGGCACAATAAGAAATACGGCGTTCGTGAAAATACTGGGTTGCGGGAACTTGCAGCAGACCGCAAAGGGTCGAGACATTGTTTAAGAACAAAACTCGCGTAATCAAAGTTAAATGAGGTTTTGATTTGTTTGCACACTTACAAGGACAGCTGCGGGGTCGCCGATTTTAAGAAAACTTTTTGTGGCGATTCCAGAGACAAAATAAACGGACACAATATCTTCGTCAAAAATGAATATTAGCAAAAAAGCTCGGACACGTGTGTGTTTACTTTTTCTCTAGAATCATCAGAAAAAGTTTCATTAAAATCGGCGACCCGGTTACAGTCAGTATTATATAAGTATACAATATTGTCCAAGAAAACAGAAATTACTTTCTTTAGGGATACAATACCCAATACATATGTGGCTGTCAGTTTAGATTTAATAATTTCGTAGAGAGGCAAGAAAATTTATATTTACCGTTAAGAATTGGACTGGTGGTGAGCGCCACTGGCGACAACTCGTGGCGGGCGAAGATATTTTGTTCTTTCTGGATCGAAAAAAACGTCGAAGTTCCAAACTTAATGGGGTGGTTTCTCAAGATAGAAGTCTGCTCTATCGCGTGGTATAGTTCGATTTTCCGCTGGACCCTTATTTTTTGAGATAAATTGAAAAATATCCTCAAAAATTGGTGCAAAAGAGGTGTCTCTCCGTCTTTAATGATTGTTTAAACATGTGTCCCTGCTTTAACCTTTACTGTATGTTTACGTTTGCTTAAATATCGATAACGAATAAGAACAATCCTATTTTGTCGTAAAATAAAGGAGTAGAACTCATATACATATAGTGTAAATTTTTTTGTCATTACGGTATATTATTTTAATGCAGTTATGCAGTATCTCGAAAAAGAGAAATGCTTGTAACTTTATCGGGAGTATTAATTAACAGCGAGTTATAAACCAGATGCAATTTATTTTATCTCTGGATATAAAGTCTCAGTTGAAATTTTATTTGTCAAAACAATAATTGTTGCAATAAAATAGTATCACGTCATAAAAATGCAAAAACAATCGCACGGTATTTATTATACCTCTTTTCGCTCTTAACGTTCGTGAACAGCCCTCCTTCGTCTGTTTCCATCGTTGCTAACCATGCATTTATTTATTTATTTATTTATTTATTTATTTATTTATTTATTTATTTACAGCCCCTCGATTCCGCTCATGCACGCTTTACATTCATTCTTCCATCGTTGCGTTCATATTTTTTTAAGCTTCACACATATGCATATTTCATTTGGTCGCATGTGTTACTCGAATGGCTGC
The DNA here is from genome assembly GCA_028455605.1 of Lasioglossum malachurum. Taxonomy (NCBI): domain Eukaryota; kingdom Metazoa; phylum Arthropoda; class Insecta; order Hymenoptera; family Halictidae; genus Lasioglossum; species Lasioglossum malachurum. The sequence continues at coordinate 19,177,748 of CM052316.1, forward strand.
ACTTTATCGTAATAATTCGCCGGCTCGCGATTTCGCTGTTCGGAAATTCTTTTGAAGATTTACGATCAATTCCGCGACCCGGTCCACTTTCGCGCGAGAGAAGCATGTAGATAATTAATATGCTTAACGGTAATTGCGTCCCGTAAGATGGACGGGCATAAAGAAGCTGAGGGTGTACGGCCTGAAAAATGAATACTTAATGAAATCGGCGGACTGTTACTTAGAAAAGTTCGTAGATTTACAGGGAAACTTCGAGACTTGTCGTCTCCAGTCTCTGCGAAGAGCTGCACCTTTGTTACTGTGTCTAGTTCGGGAAATATTCAAATTAAATTAAAATAAGGAATACCATTTTATGTATATTCGGTCTAGGATTTAATTATTGTTCAATATACCCTTTTTACCTATTAAATACAACACAGATTTCAAGAAATTTTTACAATCTCCAACACGAATGGTTTCTTGTTAATCATTCATGTACATTTAAAATAAGATTTAACTGAATGTTTAGAATTAGAACGTGTTTATGTTTTTATGATTTTTTAACCAGTTTTTATATTGCAGTGTTTACTTGAACGAACGAAGAAGGAAACAAGAGGAAACGAAAGGTTGTTCGATCTTCTTTCAGCGTGGAAGCAGCTTAACAAATTATTTGATAGTGAGCATTTTCTAAATGTTGTTCGCTCCGGTATTTTGCAGGCGCGCAAGGTAAAAAGGAAAAGCGTGCGCGGGTGAGTTGTCTTTCTGGCAGGATTAAAAGAACAACAGGTAATTGATTATTAAATTGTTGACTCGGAAGAGAGGCTTATTAGATCATTGGCAAAGGCTAAAGCAACGGCTCGAAATATTTTTACACCGGTCGGGCAACGCTTAAGAACGTTGACCTAGCCGGGGGCCGACCTTTCTTCCCTTCTTTTATTCAGAAGTTTCTACACAGGCGGATAATGCAACGGCGGCAGGTGCAAGTACGCGCGTTTACGCGCTCACGATGTGCGTGGAGGCGCGAAACGAGAGACAACGGTGGAGCGGTCTGCTCGATCGAATGTAAATAATGTCTGATCGGCATGGTAACGACGCTCGGCGTCGATTCTTGCTCGTCGTGTACCTCTGCTTGTTACCGTGGACAAGCGCGTTTCTACTCGCGAACGGCCGCTTCTTCCTCTGTTCTACGCAATTCGCGCGTAAACCGACCGGAGAACAGACAGGATCATCTATTATACCCGGGTCAGTCGAATATGAACAGATTTCAGATAGTTTAAAAAACAGGATTATATTGCCTGTGGCTTAATAAAATTATTAAGAGAGAATTTTTATTTTACATAAAGATCTGCAGTCCAGTGATAACTTGGGATATTGCACATGAAATACCCGATTTTACAATGCAAATATTATGAATCTTTTGATCAAGAATTACTATTATAGGCTGCAGATTGATCGTTGGAGTTTCGTATTTTTAAACATTTATGAAGAAATTGGGTGAAATATAAAACAGTAAAAGATTGGAAAAATCTATGAATATTATGGTTAGAATTATTGTATGGAATTATTATAGTTGTTTTTTAGAATTATAGTGATGTTTTCTAGTAAAGATCTATTAAGTGATAAAATGAATATTTATTTAACTCCTGCTGCCCACGATACATTTTTATTTTGCATAAAGATCCGCAGTCTATTTATCATATACCATTTTGATGTACGAAGCTGATTAGCTAAGGTTCCATCTTCAAATTTTATTTACATATCTCATTTTACTTTTAAATGAAGATTATTTAGCATTCGGCGAAAATCGGGGATGAGAATTTCCCTGTTGTACTATTACTATAGGAACCGTCTGGCGTGTCTGATAATGACTAACCAATTCTACTTCGTATAAATCCCAGGGCTGAGTGGCTGTTAATTGTTGGCTGTTTCTACTGATGGTCCTAAACACAGTGTGTAATACAATCGTGCGTGTGGTTGTCAGGATTATTTGATGCTTGTGAAATGGATGAACATTTAAACAGGTTTAATTGTTTGTTAATATGGATTCCATAATTCTATAAGTAATCCTGACAATTGGCCACAGTATATCCAACTCGTTGAAGTTTACTCTGCCACAATGAATGAATCAAATAAAATATTTCTATTTGTGATACAAGTTATGGCGTCGTTGAAAGCTTTTTTATTTCAACTGTTCCACATCCTATAGAGATAAGAGCGTTTTTCAAAACCGTCCTAGGATCCATGTCTGAAGTAGAAGCTACCAAAATTATTTCTTTATTTATTCCTGTCGAAACACAACATAAAGAAAGTTTTCAAGAGAGTGTTGGTGTCCATGTATGAAGTAGAACCTACCATGAAATCTGCGTAACTGTTCCGTTCACCGAGATCACAACTGAAATTTGTATGCATCATGCTGCAGTGTCGATTGCAACCTATTTCACTGGCTTTAAATTCGCGTGTAACGCAAAGTAGGTAACCGAAGCTGCCGATACGTACCATAAAATCGCTCGTTATTGATAGTTACGGAACAAACGGGGTTCACGGTTCAAACAAGGATCGCCAACAAGCGAAGTTATTGTAACGGGGTTCTACGGTTTCGCGGTGGGTGGTTCACGAAACGAACCTTCAATGATTTGGGCCTTCGATCTCTCGCCGATACTATACGATTCATCACCGGTTGATAATTAGTTGCCGCGCATCTCGTAATGCATTCGCTCGTATTTATGCGGGCTGGAACGATGAAACCGTTCGAGCGAGGCGTTTCGCGAACGGCGGCGCGCCGCTTTGCTCTATTAATTCCATATCTCGCAGCGCGAGGAGCGCAGCTGCGGTCCCGATAGTCCATAACGCCATCCATTCTGCGGCCCGGCAAGCTGAAATGTTTACGTACGATCGAACTAACATTTGTTACGCGATAAAGTATCAGAGCTACATACATACGGCCCCGAGCCACCGCGAGGGAAGCTTCGCGCCGGGGCGAAACGTTCCGAGGATTCAAAATATCTGGTCCCCGATATACCGGCGCACTGCTTTTTCGACCTTTTCCCATTTGCTCGCGAATATTATTTACTGCTTCTTGTCGATATCCCCGCACCTTATAATATCCTGTCAGACTCGCGGCGAAGATCCGAACAGAATTTAACGAACGCCGATATCGGGCGCGTCCCTTCCACGCGAAATTATTGGCCGAGCGCAGAAAGTTTTAATAGGGTTCTCACAAATAGATTATTTTATGCTTCTAATCCCCTTTCCCTGTCGTCTTGGTCTTCACAGTATTCTTAATCTTTATAAGGACGTAGGATAATTAAATTGAATTGTCTGTTGTCTTCGCGAAACAATAGCGATTACGCCACCTATTAGAAATTTATTAAAATTTTTGTTCAAATCTACTAAAGAAGAAATTCATTTCTTTTGTGCAGACTCTGCTTGTTTATCTCTTTATAAATATCACTGTAATATTTCAGTTTTGAATTCATAATTTATTCATCGCTAATTAACAATTACGCATCTGAGCTCGATGAGCGCGTTTAATTTTAGTCAGTCGGGCCGGGGACTCTAACATGAGTGGACGGGCTGCAGGACCAGAAGGACCATGGACTACCTTGGGTTGACCAGGTGTCCTTCAGAGCTAGCGTTGGACTTCCTGTAGCTAGCTTAGGATAAACCAAGGGTCATTTAAAATTTCCTTGGCCGGTAGAGTAAGGTATTAAGCTAGCTCAGGGTGGACCAAGGGTTTCTTTTCAACCTAAGTGTCCCTGTGACAAAGTACCATCCTGAATACATTCTAAGACTAGAAATTTCTCCTAAAAACATGGGAACTTTGTCGAAGTTAAGGGTCGCCATTTTTCGATTTTTCAACTCGATGAAATATATATTTTTAAGACTTAGTGCCACTATGCATTTATTGTCTCTAAATCATGTTAAACGCTCCTAGTAGAAATGCAGTGCGCAATACACTCGATTCGCACTAATATGCACAGATTCACGACTTAAAAGCAATTATAAATTATGCGTTGCATGAATGTCGGCAGATGACAGTAACGATCCGTTCGCAGTTCGAAGATTTATGTGTTCGACGAGTGACGAACTTCCCGATAAGCCTAATCATCATAACCGCCATAACGTTATGTCGTAAAGGGTTGATGGCGACGTTAACCGTTCTTCAATTGTCAGCGAACGACGTTTATCGCGCGTAAATGAATTGCTGTCTGGCGTAGGCGTAATTCTTGGCCGCTTAAAGGGCCTCCTTCGATTCTTGGCCGCGAGGCCACTGCCGCCGCCGCGGTATCCGCTTTGAAATCGAGCCATACGTAAACGGAATTACACGCTATTTCCATGAAATTGAAAACTTCCACTTTGTAATTTGCAAAAGTCCCGGAGCAAACTCGAGCGAACTTTGTGCATCGTATTTTAACAGTTAGGCACGAACAACCGTAATAGCGAAAATAATTGCGTTCGTTTCCTTCGCCCCCGACAATTTACGGCCGGCTTATCGCAGGAAATATCAATGCTCCTTACATTTTTAACTGAAAACGAAGCGGGCCAGCCACGATTAATGTGACCGGGTTTCGAGAACGTTCCTGTGACATGAAACTTTTTCTGGAGTTCCTCTGCGTGTTGGTTTTGCGGAACCTTGGTCAACGTATGTGCAAATGTCGATTAATAATCAAGTTTTGATATTTAGAAAATATTACGAAAGAACAGGTAGAGTTTCGGTAAGAAATATAGTATGTGGAGGTTAATGGCGCCGCATGCAAAAGAATTGCAGAATTGCGGAAGGTCCGTGGAGTAAAATATTCAGACGTCAATGTGTTCGGGTACGACTGAATCTAATTTTTACGGTAGACAATGCACCGGCATCGTATGAAAAATTTAGTACATGTTTGGTTTGCTCCGTTGAAACGGAGTGCGATGCGGTTTACAGTGATATCAAAGTGACCTACATCCGCGAGGAAAGGGAGAAAAAAACACGCCCGGTTGTATTCGAAGTTTCATTCGTCATTGTGTACCTACACTCTTCCCTGGCTGGCTGGCTGTAACTTCAATTATTCTGTACTTGATTAGAATAAACTGTCTGCCGAGCAGATTGAGCACTGTACACACGCCTGATTTGATTTGCATATTTCTTGTGTACTCATACATATTAATGCATTAGGAAAGGCTCTAGTTAGGCCACAATATTCTATTTGCTATTACGAAGAAGTAAATAATAATAAGACTCACCGATAAACGTGTTGTAGTCACTTTTATCAATCATCGATCAGACAGTCGTGATCGAAACAGATTTGTAGATTTATACGCAAATTCCAATGTTCAATTAATTTTATAGAATTCAGAGGGAAAGGTTGTCTGAGAGATTTCAGAAAATTTGTTGTGTTAAATTTAAAATGAAATTACTATTAATTACTGTTAATGCACAGGTTCTCCTATATTTTATAAATTTGCATACGGTGTGAGTGCATAAAGATCCACAGTCTGATAACGAAGTGCAGTGTATGTTGTAATAACACTGTAGGTCGTCGATAAGTAAGTAAATTAATTCTCACAGGATCGTGTAATTATTAAATTAAATGTGCCACATTTTAGCATTAAAAAATCTCTCGCGACAAGCTGATAATCAACCTACTAAAATCACAAAAATTCAATCAATAGAGCCGCTAGACTGGAAAATATAGGGCAGGATTTTACCTTGTGAAGCAATCCTCGTGTAAAAAATAATCTCTCACGTGTCATAACCAACACATTGAATAAAGCATGAAAAAATTTTACATTATCAACCACAAATAGGAAAACCATCAGCATAGTGAATATTAAACTGTGTATCTCATGAAGTAGAAATGCGTCTCTTCCTAACAATATTATTAAAAAATAATATGACCATATATTCACATTTTTCTGACATTTCCATCACGTTGTTTCACATATTCTCATAAATTCGTAAAGTCTTGTGATTACACGTGCAACCTTCCTCCTTTAACAAAATTTGATGCACTCAACTATATTACTGAAATGATTTGTTCATCTAGCCAGATAATATATTACAACCTCTCCAGCATAACTGAGAAATGCAATTTTCGAGTTACCACTATGGAAATGTACAGACACAAACTTCGACCACAGGTATCGTCTTAGACTGTTGCAAAACATTCTCGTGGACACAGATGCGCTGTATCGATCGACGAAAGCTCCGCGCTATGGATCAACGGCTGTCAAGTGTAACGAAGAGGTGTGCTGCCAAAAATTGTCAGTTCCTCTTGAGCTGCCTGGAGCCACGAGCCCGGCGCACATAAGGCCAAAATTACGACGACAAAAATAGATATAAGAATTTTCTGTAAACTAATGACAAATACCATCATAACGTACTCTGAGAAACAGTTCACAATGTAGCGTAAGAATATTTTTTGTTATAGTACACACCGATTTTTTTTACTAGTTCAAAAAAATGTCATAACTAATATAAAAAAATTAAAAAATGAGTCCCCTTCTTTGCTCTTTCGATCAATAGAGCGGATTGTTTACAGGTAGCAAACGCTAAGATTCTGTAGTAATGATAATGAAAGCAACGATAATCAGGATCTTGATGATGATGCTGATGACGATGATAACACTGAGGATGTATAATAATATGCTTATTGCACCTTCTATTGCTTAGATCCATTCCATTCTTCGCCCTCCCTAGATCGATTCTCTCCCTCCCCTAGATCCCCTCCCCACTCCTTTTTTTTAGTTTCCCAGGGTTGAAAATATAATCGGAGGAAAAAAAGTATACTAAAACCTGGATCACGCAGCCTGAATGACGTACGATATCACAAGTGTAATCCAGCCGACAAAATTTTCCGGTTGAATCGCGAAGAATTCGCGAGGAGTCATCGGGCCATGGCGAACGATTAGGGGCGTCCAACCAAAGCTTAGGGGTGTTTCGAAGATGGTGCCTCCTTCCGGTAGCCCAGTTTTTTTATGGGAATACAAACACACGGGTCGGAGTTCGTGGGAGTTCGCCAGGATCAAAGGGTCCTTCAGCACCCTCGTTTCCCTACGACCGCGGGGGCTCGGCGGTTAACTCGACTGTAGGGCTGGCAGTGGTTTGCCGCTGCCGACAGTGGCATAACCACCACCATCGCGCCACCAGTAAATTATGTAGCATAATGGCGGGACCGAGAGAGGCCTGTATTCAGACTAAGCGAAAGAACGAGCATAGAAACAGGATGGAAAAGCAGAGTCGAGGGGGGGGGTTGGGAAAACCGGTGGTTAAGCTTCCTCCGCTTCATTCGTCAATGTCGCGATCTATCTGGCCCCACTTCTTGCCGAAGCACCGCCTTTGTAGTTTAATCGAGCCCACTAATTTGCTACTATTTACTTTTTCCCTCACGACTTTCGTATCTGCAAATGTAGCGTGAATTAACATGTAGCCGAGATGCTGCTGTGATCAAGCCAGCGACCCGCTTCCTTGGCCCAATTTACCGCGTTCCCGGACACCGTGATAGCGGCAACCCGCCGGAGAGGATAGGGAAAATGAGTGTTTCGTTTTCTATGGAGCCGGAGCGTATACGGCGGATAGTCACGTGAAGGTATTGCGGCGCCCGAGCACGAGAAGCATCGAATACGAATTAGGATCCGATGAATGTGGCGAAAAGGATGAGCTACCACTGATGAGATGGGATGTCCTTAATTTTTAACGAAGGGATGCTTCGCGATTGTTCTCGGATTTATATTCCACTCATTCAGTACGAGATTTCAGGTCTATATACATATAATTTGTGTTTTATGTTAACACTTTACTTATCGGAAATTTTCTTATGGTCTCTTTAGAATGAAAGATCAGCAATTCTATTCGTAGTTCAACAAGATTTTTCAACAAGACTTTCGAGATTTTTTCGTAATTTGTATCGTGATTAGACAGAAAATATAAGATCAAGATCAAGATATCGGGGGGATAAGAGTATCCATACAAAAATAAATAAATACAAATTTTTATATTGTCCAATATTGTTTAAAATACACCTGTATTTATCTATTCCTATAGTTGCTATAAATATAGTAAAATGTTTAAATTCTCTCTGGTCATATTACAGTTTAATGTACTCATTTAAAATATGCTGCTGCAAATAATATTCAATAGTTGATATAAATTGAAAAGTATAAAACTGTTTTTCCTTGATCGTACGATGACCTTTAGTATTTATATTTGGAACATTTTATAGAGAGAGAGAGTGAAATTGAACAAATTTGCTCAGGTGACACCCAAATTTTGGCAATGTACAATGATTATTAAATTGAATGAAGAGATTAAAAACTTAATATTTAAAATAAATATTAAATTCAAAGAAGTTTAGTAATATATATTATTTCCGCGATTATTTCCGAGCTAATAGGAAGGATACATGCATCTACTTACCAGGAGACCATTCGAGTCGGAAAGTAGTAGAGCCAAGATACAATGGGACGACTTACGACTTGTTCTATTCGTGGTCCCACCGATAAAGAAGTCAATTACTAGCGGAATAAAGAGGACCCTTTAAATTTCAAGGATCGAGCGGGGTATTGGAAGATGTTGGATCCGATTACCGGCGAAGGTCGGGTCCCTTCGTGCGCGATCTCAGCTGAGGCCGTAACTCGAAGGCATAAATCATGCAGAAGGCCACGAGAAAAATAACAGACATTGTACGCCACGGCGAAATTTGCCTTAAATGGAGCGAGGCAATCGATACAGGGGTTCGTGCACCCTTCCGGCTGATCCACAATGTTGCGCACGGACAAGTGCGTTCTGTTTGTACTTTCTGGACAAAAGCCATTTTAATTTTTATCGCAACTTTCTAAAAACGTACTAATTTCCTTGGTGATGATTTTTAGTAACACTAAACATAAATAATTACGATGTTAGCGTAATATGACTTTTTTAAACTAACATTTGGTTCAACGTATCCGTACATTTTCCATACTCGTATACGAAAACATAGAACGAATTAATTAGTTAACGTTGCCAGAACTGTAAGGGGAGCTTTTGACGCTTTTTGTCCTTTTGCTCGAAAGTACGTGTTCATTCAAGCGTAACGAGAGCAACTTTATCTGATGTCCGAATGCTACATCATGTATGAAAAAGAGTGCATTTACTCATCCGCGGAATAGCTTTTAACAATATTAAATGATCAAGATATGAAAACTTCTAGAAGAGAAAGTAACTGACTGTGGGGGAAATATGGCACCTTCCTTATTTTTTAAAGAAGTATAACGAAGATCTTATAACAAGAAAACATGGAATCAAGTCCATCTCATGACACTGTAATTAAATTTGTAGCAATTTATTAAATACAAATAAATCTAGCGATGTGAAAATTGTTTGATAGACTCCAAATGCAATCACAAACAGTGTTTTGCAGAAATATCTTTGGAAAATGGTTGCTACTTTGCCACGTTTTTTTAGTTTAATCATCACATAATGGCATGTACATGTTGCTGTTTTAAAAAACTATTGTTCAATTTCTCCCCTGTTTCAACTGTTCAGAAGAAACATGTACAACCTCTTAAATATCAGTATAAGTTTTTAATCACCTACGGTTAATTAGTGCGTACAATAATTTTTTCACAATCAAACACTACCTGTCACGTGATTGGGAGAACGATACTCCATTTATTTACCTAACGCTGCCATTTCTTCAAGTAGTCTAGCCCCTAGAATATTCCATTGGAGGGTCTCAAAAGATCCGAGACCCTAAGAAAAACGTGCTCAAAGAGCTGGAGCTGTTCGTTTAGGCAAAGCCAAGCTTAGTGGGGTTGTTGCGTATAATTACCAGGGACATTGTTTGGTCGATTTTATGGGACGCTGTCACGGGAATGTACCGTTCTAAGGAGAGAGAAAGAGGAGGGAGTGTATCTCTTCTGTTTCTGTTCTTTTCGTGCGCGCGCGAGAGCGGAAACGACGAACCATCGTGCATAAATATTTAATATCTTTATTGCACGTTGATCCTTTGAGATCACCGTCGAGCAGTTTAAATATTCAAGGAGGAATTGTATTCCCGACGATGCATAGCGCGGCGCAGGGCTGCGTGAGAGGTCGAATGATATTCTTCAAGAAATTCCGGTCTGTTCGCTCGTTGCCCGTGAGAAAGTTTCTTCTCCGTGGCTGAAGCTGCCGGGCAACAAGCATTTTATTCGCCCGGACGTTCCGCGGCTCTCGAGACTATCGGCCCCGGTTCATAATTTCATGGGAGCAGCGCCGTGCCACCGGAAAACAACAGATATGCAACGGGGCCACTGCGTTTTTCTATTAAAATATTTTGAATACACCGATCGGGACCACCACGGTTTCCGGTATTTGCGACACGTGCGATCGCATAAAACACGCTCCAGCAAAAACGTCCGCGTTAACAAATTCTTTTCAGCTCTCTCGCCAAAGAAAATCCAACTGTCGGGAAATGCGTTGAGGTTACCTTCCAAAAGATCACTCTATATTTTCAGTGGAATTTATTTTATAAGGACATTGTTTTTGTTTGATCTTAGTATATAAGGAGATGTTTGTTTTTTATACAAAGTTCAAACTGCATTAAATATATATAGTCGACAGTAAATTACGTGTCAAGGGACAGATATTTAAACTTCATTCGCTAATAAATTGACTCAATTTAACCTGCAATGGTATCTAGGGTCTCTTATGACCCCAACAAAATTTCTATACACTAATTTTCCCTATTGTATTGTAGGATAATTACAACTATGAAGTTTCTTCGACTTCTTTATAACATTCAGGCTTTTCAGTCTTAATTTACGTATCTAAACTGATCTTAATAAATTTTTTCAGAATTTCAAAATGGTCCCAACGTTCCTAGTCCACACGTGATACCACTCGAGTGTTAAATTAGTTGAAAACATATTTTCCATCCCGTGCACAGAATAATTAGGGTAAGTGTGCCTCATTTCAACCCCTACCTAGCCAGCCTTCCTGAAACTACTTAACAATAAATATCTACTAACAAATAATTATTTGAGTGAGCACAATGATGAGTACTCAAAAGTATGAGTACTGGAATAATGATCCTACTTGAATTTACTCGACGATACACCCCTGTAGACTTTCTACGTATCCTACTTTCACGAAAATTGGCGAACAATTGCGAGAGCTGGTGCGCGATAATTATCGCATAAGCTAACCGCGTGAATGAGGCCGCGCAGAATACGATCTTCCTTCCACCGTAAAAATCAATGAATATTAGTCTGCCGCTGTCGTCGCAGCGTCAGTTAATTTCGAGATAAAGCGGCGGGGGCCGTGGAAAGAAAGCGAGAGGGATACCATTTCCTGCTTCATCCGTCAATGTCAAGTGCCTCGGCAGGCACCAAAGAGCTGGTTTAACAGTCCATGCGAACTCGATAATACGGCCGCATGTTTACTTTTATCCCACGCATTTTTCCACTCGACTTTCCATCCCCAGACGTCTCTTCTTGCAGACTCACTGCGTTGCGAATCAATGATTTATTAATCGATACAGAGTAGATGAATAAGCAACAAAGCTTGCATACGACTACAATTCAGTTTCTGCTTTATTCATTTATGACAAACATGGCTGGCTGCAAGTTGAAACAGTGAGCAACGAATTTTAGTGTGCGATGAATTGATCAGAATTTATTAAAACTATTAAAGACAGAAGTAAATTCCTGTTTTTGATTTCTGCGTGCTGCAATTGTTAAGAATATTATTGTACAGGGTGACCGATCTGATTCTTTAACCCTTTGCACTCCGAATTATTTTTCAATTTTGTTCTCCACAATTCTCTACTATTTTAAGAGTTTATGTGAAATTGACTTCAAAGGACAGTTCTTTAACTGCTGCTTATTTTAAACAATTTTGTTTACTGTCAAAATTTTTTGTAATTTATATTTGGTATTAACTAAAAAATATGACAATTAAATAAATAAAGGAAGAACCAACTACATATAAACACCCGTTCACACTCGACAAAGGAGTGCAATGGGTTTATGGTCTCCAGCACCTCCTTATGATATTATTCGTTCCTTCCTTATTTAAAAATAGAATCATATATATTTTTGCTGCACTCACCGATACAGCTTGGCATTCACTACGAAAAATGCTTTAATCTATTTATTGATTAATTATATTTTTTCCACGTAGGACTATTTATATTCGTTACAAAAATGGAACCAGATCACTGTGTACCTGAGGTGCCATTTTTTCCACCAAGTACGTGGAAAAGGTAATCACTAACAAATAATGACAACAGCGTAAATAATTCTCATAAAATTGAGTAGATCTAAAACTCGATATTATTAATACTTTGTCTGGATCAGAAAAGTGTATATACCGTGTAGAAAATGTGAACCAGTTCACCGCGTGCCCGAGGTGCCATTTTTCTTCCGGCCGAGTCCATGACACCGCCTCGCGTGCGTAAACGCGCGTCGGGCGATTATGATCGGCCGAAAATTCGTGTTCGAACACGGGAATTCGTGTCCGGTTCCCCCAATTTGATCGGTATGAGCAGATAAAACCGGCCTCTGGCCGCGGCACTCGTCCCCAGGATAATGCGATCCGCTGGAAATATTCGGAACCCGCGCGACTGTAAAATGTCGAGGGAATGTTCCGCGGCGTTCGCAGTTAATAACGTGTTCCCGCAAATTTATCGGGGTCCAAACGTTGCGAAAATGGCCCCCGATTTCCAGGTGAATGGAAAACAAAGGGGGGAATGGTTCTTTGTATGCGACCCGGAATGCAAAGGTCCGCGCTCTCGGCACAGTCGCTGTCGCTACGCGCGTAATCGAGAGGCAGGCCGTTGCGCGAAAGACAGAGCATTGCGCGCCTAGAGGATGGTTTGTAATCCAATTAATTATAAATTAATTCGATCTTTGTGACGTTCTCAGGCTGGATTGTTTATTGAGGACGGTCAACCAATTCATATGCTCCAGTTGGCGAGTAGAACGCAATAATAATATTAGATTCATTTTATTCGATCGAATATAATTATTTTCAAGACTTTTGTGAGAACCCTACAATTTGTTCGAGTTTGCTGAAAATATTTATGTTTGAACACGACACGTGTTGCTCTATAAAAATTGCTAGACTGTATTTATTTTGATTTTACGCGATCTTTTAATCGCGTAGTACATAAAAAATATGTTTTCAATAATTGAAAAATAAAATGTATCAAATTATTTTAACAATGCTTCTGTTATAACATTATAATGGTACACATGCACAATTTATGCAATTTTTAATAGAACCACGTGAAGAACTAGATGACAGTACTCTTTTCATAATTAGCACCATTTATGAATACTTTGAGAACCAACATTAAATACTCCATTGCAATAATATATCATTAGGCAGGTTCCAGCTTAGCCGCGTCTTCGTTCCTAATTAAGCCCAAATATTTAGTAACGTGAAAGCCACGGCGAGAGGCAAATTTCATCGGGGTAGACCATGATTAATTTTATAAATGAAATCTGCATGCACCGCACAGGACATACCGCGCACACAGGTATACATGCGTGCGTATGATACGCGGTGCGATTTATGCTAGCTACTTACGTCATGGGGGACCCGCGGCGGGGATAATTTGTTCCGCGTTTAAACAGCCCCTCCATTATTGGATTTACCGCGGTGTCGTCCTCGCCGATTTGTGCAAATTGTTACTCGCTCGCTGATATGTGGTTCATTCTTTCTGTACAAAATATTTGGGCTACTTCACATTCGTCGGAAACGCGCTTGGAAGTTATCAATTTTCTTTTGATTCAGCTGTCCGTTTTATACAAAAAATTAATTTTTGGTTTTATTAAATTAGCGTTACACCTTTTAATATTTGAGAATTCATTTTGTGTTAAGAACTTGTCAATTTGTGCTATCCAAAAAAATACCTGCATATTCTTCATGATTTGTATAATGACGCCCTATTGAAAATTTTTATATTCAGCTATCCACATTTCCTCAAGAAAATTATATATAATATATACAAGTGTATAAAACTTTAATAAGTAAATTTCAAGTGGCTGCATCCAGATCTTCAATATCCGAATTGTATCATAATTTCTTTTACTGTGTATCGATCGATCAACTACTAATAATCAATCAACTGTTGGTTACACCAATTTTATTTGGTTCACGTTACGTCTTTCCGAGTGATTGGAACGAAAGAATTGCCCAGTTAACGGGTTAATATTTACCCAGTTCCTTCCCAGACCAGGCAAGCCCGCCAGCGCAAATACATATAAGTGCACCGTTGCTCGGAAGTGTCTCCGATAAAATGGCATAATCGAGGACGGGCGTAAAAGCTTGCCGAAAAAAGCGATCCGGTGCTCGCCATTAAACCGGCCTGCTTCGAAGCCGCATCTAGCGATCCGCATCCAGCGTTTTACCACTGGAATTACTCTCCGATTACGTTCTCGCGAGGGCTCGTTTATTTTTACGCCTGCGTTTAACCGCGCTTTTCGCCCGCCACCTTCCTAGCCCTCACGTTTTTCCTTCCCCCAACCTTTTTTCCGTGCAATTAATTAGGAGAGTAATATCAGCCGGTATGAGCCACAGGGTTTGTTCGCCTGGACCTACACAAACTTAATCAGCGGGCAACTATGCGCGTAACGCCGGATTTCTTTGGCGCATCGAAATATGCATAATTATGCATTTGTGACAAAAATTGATAGATAAAAAAAAATAGATTTATCTTCAAATCTCCTCCAACCATCCACCCACAAGAAAACAATTAAAACTGCGAAATATAGCCCGTCATACTAAACGCCTTTTTTTACGAACACTTTTTTGATAACGACAACACCTTTCGAGATATCCTGCTGTTCTCGCTTAAACAGGACACCCTGTATGTAGTAAGACGAAAACAAAAAAAAAGGAAATTAAAAACTTAAGGCGTGTCATTTTGTATTAATAATACTGGCTATCATCGTCCGGTAACCGCTACTACCCCATTCTCCCCAACACACTCAGAGTGAAAAGTTAAAATTCGCCATTAGTTTTCGAAAATCAATAGCGCCGTAGATCTTGACGCAAATTCCACGTTGCCTATCCTAGATTGAAGTGGCTGAAACCTCGCCTGAATGCCTAAACCTGGTACCCAGCCAGCGAGTAAGAAGTCGTCTCCGAGTTTGCGTCAATGTAAGCAGAAGTTTCGGTCTTCGGGGCGCGGGTGTCTGAATTAAAAGGAGACCGACTCGTACATCATGAAATTTGTCAGTCCCGTAGATAGGCAACTGGCAACAACGGAGCGGAGTCGGGGTATTTATCAGGCCGCGGAACGCGTGACGCGGAAACTGACGGGGCCGTAATTCGATGTTTCGCGGCGGCTCTAATCTGACGGAAGGAAGAGCCATCGCGTCTTCCGGGAGTTAAACGCTAGTTAGACGCGCTTAACATCCGTGGGAGGACTCGTCGAAACTTTAAACTTGATTCTCGTCCTACAACACAGTCGTCGCGGAATTCGTTTCCGAACCCTCCGCTTGTCTACGCTTGCGTACCAAACGCCCCTCCCCCCTCCCTCCGTTGCCCGCCCCCTCCGCCTAAACCGCCTCCATTGGAACACCCGTCACGATGCTATGGCAAATTGTAATTAGACTGCGGATTTTATGCAATTGCTGCATACTGCAAAGTGCAAAACACGAACGAGTTACTACCGCCAGACGTAATAACATTTTCGCATTGTTTCTCCTCGAAACGAAGCGCTCCGCTGTAAAAATTAATTCTCCGGCAACAGATGTCTGCCTTCAGTTCGTCCACAAAAATTCGAGTTTGCATAACAATGCACGCCCCTGCAATTATAAATATTTCAATTTTTCTTACGGGTTCTTTTATACTCCCCAGTCAAATTGAAAATGGCAATAACGGCACTTTGAGCGATAATCTAATTTTATTTACTTTCTTTTTCTGCTTGGTTTGTGGAAAACAGTTTTATCGAATTTTGACTGTTTCCAGGTTACTACCTGGATCCTCTGTTCTAATTGAACATTATTCCAAAAAAAAACTAGTTTCATTAACCACTCAGAAATAAACGATTTAAAAGAGAACATTTCATGGAATGTTGTTAAACCTTTACAAAATTAGTTATTAGACGAAGCATGTAAAAACATAGTTAAGCACGACTGTTTTGTAGTGGCCGTTTTCCAGTTGCGAAAATACCGTACAGTGTTTCAGAATTACTCGCAAAATAGAGCCAGCATATCGACAGTTCTCTTTTGTTACAGAATTCTTTTTCTTCTCGTTCTCAGGAAAAGTTGTTTCACGAAGCGGCCTCTTTTCTTTCCCCTTTGAGGACGAGATCATTGAGCTTCCCGTTGAAAACTGTTCCGCTGCCAGTGACGGACGAAAATTGAGGTTTCGCATTCGGTGGCGGGGAATTCTCTGGCAGGAGAAAAAAAAAATTAATCGTTCCGCGTGGAAACGTCCATAGAAGGAAAAGGTAAATAGCCGGTAGCCAAATAGTTCCCGCGAGTTGAACAGGTCCTGACGTGAACTAATGATGCGGTGATCACCGGGAGATTGGAAACGAAAACCATTTTCTTCTTATTTACACGGCTGCATTAGGGAGCCAATATTGTATTTCACTCGCTGTGATTGTCAAATGTGATATTATGTGAAAATCTCTCCATCGCGAGTCACAATAAACGCATTCTATAGATTATTTCGAAGTAAAAAATTCTGTTTAACACACTTGTTCCTTCCGAAATTAGAGCAAATTAGTGACAAAGGTAAATAATTCTGAAGGTAAAAAATATTAAGGTAAAAGCTCGCAAGGATCTTCTGTGTACAGGTAAATCTAACAAACTATGACAATAATAAATTTTCTCTGAAGCAACCGGATTTATTCCGATTTTTGCGCATTCAATGCTCACAAAAACCCTACCACAGGGTTTAGCACTGTATGCATTGGTTTCTGTATAGTGACAAACATTTGTGCAATAAAAGTTTAACGGACATTAGTTCGCTGAAATATTATCCTTCGCAGCATTGTTCCTTGTTGATCTTTGATACCGGGGTATTAAAAGAAAAATAACATTTATTGTTTTTCCGTCGAAATAGAAATACAGGATTATCGAGACAGCTCTTTCTGCAGTGGTTGAAAACAAATATGCATTATGCAGAAAGACGTAATAAAATCGATGCATAAATAGAAGAAATATGAAGAAAAGTAATATTTCCAATAATATTTCTTTTTTTGTATTTATAGTATCTTGATCGAGAGAGGAGAGAAACTATATCGATTCATTTTAAAAATATTGGAAACCTCTAAATTGTATCATATCGTTAAAAACAATATATTTGATCGGGATATTAGACAGTACGATTTTCAAGCATTTATTGCAGGGAATACGGAACCAAGCAACAATCGATTAAAACTGCTTAAAAAATTGTTCTATGTGATGAAATCAACCTGAATCCATTACAAAACAATTATAAATTAGGATGTGCCATCACTTTGAAAAGAATTTGTGAAAATTGTTAATTTTTGCAGTGTTTACACGAGACTGCCCCCTTAGAAACGTATTCGCGTCGTCGAAAACGCGGGGCTCGTTTTAAGGCGCATTCTGAGGTGACCGACCCCGCATTGTCACCTGCCCCGGCGCCATTGTTACGACGAGAATGTTATTTCGAAAGCCCTCGGGGGCGGTGTAAAGATCTCGAGGCATTAATCGCCGTCCCAATTATTAAATGTTGGCTGCTGCGAACGGTAGTCTAGACGAAAGTCGGAGGCGATCTTTTTTCACCGGAGAACAAATATTTTCCTTGATTGCGCCCGTGCTGCTGACACGCACAATAGCGGCTTATACGGGGGATTAGCCGCGTAATTCCTGAAATTAATTATACGAAAAAGGAAAGACCACGGGCCAGGCCAGGAGGGAATGACGTTGCGGAAACGGAGGAAAAATTAATGAGCTCGTAACGGCATAATCGGCGGTGTTCGCCGTTAAACTTATACGTCGGCTGTGCAATGGGGACGGGCTGGAGAAGAGGGGGGGGGGGAGAGATTTACCAAATCGTGCGTTAAAAATCTCAAGAAATGCATCGCCGAGAAGAGAAGCATCGTTCCGAGGCTCTTTAATGGCCGAGACACCGTGCTCCTCTACAATGTAGGGATGAAGCGAGGAAGACGAGAAAGAAGAATTAAAAAATATGACAAAAAAAAACCAGAGACCAACATACATATACAAAAATACTGTTCATCCGTGAGATGATGACTAGGTTATGCATACATAGAATGCATTCTCTCTTTTCTGCGTCCCGCCAACGTAACTAATGGTGGGAGTGGCATCGCTATCTGTACTGAACGATCGTGATAGTATGTATCCCACTCTCAGCACAAATCGCGACGTTACTGTCTGCGATACACTATAGCTTGATGACGTCACTCAGGTTCGAAGTATAGCATTTCCCCTCTATTTATCTCTTGAACTATACAGGTTCTCCCACCATCGCACCACAGACGAGGTATAGACCAATCACCATATGGAGTTTCGTGTCTCACACAATAACAACTGGTTTTCTTACGCCCTCTACCCTGACGAACGATAAATGTTGGAACTCGATCCACGAAAGCGATAAAATACAAATGGCTAACGAGTTGTGTCAGTGATGTTATGACCAGAGTTGGGTAAAAATGTTTATATATATATATATATATATATATATATTTACATAAAATGTTCATCTACATAAAATTTATATTTAAAATATATATATATTTTTTTGTCCAACTCTCTCTGATGACCAGAGTTGTTATGATAACATCACAGACCCAACTCGTTATAGCCATTTGTATTTGATCGCTTTCGTGGATCCAGTTCCAACATTTACGGTCGTGAGCGTAGAGGGCGTAAGAAAACCAGGAATGGTAACAGGACTCTGGAGCCCTACGAACGTGAGACAGAAAAATAGATTGAGTGATTGGTCTGCTCCTATACCTCGTCAGTGATCGCACGCACTGTCGCTACTGGCCGAAGACGATGATGAAGAACAAGGTCATTGTCATTCCTCGTCATCGTCTTCATGTTGTGGATCATCGCAGAGCCAGCCACCGTCATGCGACGATTAACACTAAACCTACCGAGCCTTAAAAGTAACTGCTACATGTTCCCCTATAAAAATGACAAGATTGATTTTATTTAGACTTTGTGCGACTTCTATTATAATACGTGCTCTACTAAAGATATTTATGTAATCACTTCTTATACAATAATTTTTATTATTTCAATAATTGTGTAAAATAACAAATCTGTTACCGGTCATTTTGACCGGTGGTGGTACCATCATCATGTTTTACTATGTCAACTATTTAATATCATGTATTGTTGAATGTTTTCGGAAACAATGCCGTTATTGTTCCCAATTTTGCGCAAACGTGTTCAAGTGTTTGTATTCTATTTTGAGGGCAATTTCACCCTTTTCCAAATAATAACAATCCTTGGTGACCGCACTGAACACGTATCGGTACGCATTGTTGTCGATCAAATACGTTGAATTAAATAAAATGTTCGAAAAATCGTTTCAACTTCTAGACACAGAGAGCCAACGGGACGATTTTTAACGAGCGGGGTGCCGGCCGCGAATATCGAGTTTAAAGTTTTGACGGATCGCCTTCTACTTCTCGGCAACTCTAAGTTTGCCTAGACAGCGCTTAATTTGACGTCGTTCCGTCGACGCCTATAGTCTCGTCCAGTCAGTTTTCCAGCACCGCGGAGCATTGGATCAGGTCCAATTATCGACTTTTATTTTCTGCCTTAAGACAACAATTACTCACTTCATTCTGCATTTACTGCAGCGAAATTTCTCGTCGCGGCCTCTTGGATGGATCTTTACAACTAACCGTACCACATTTTGTATTCCATTGTAACTGAAATTACAAAGATGCTTCCAATTATTAAATAAATTTCTCGCATATTGTTATAAAACCTGCAAGCGATCTAAATAAATTATTGTAATTTTTATAAAATATAATCATTTTGTGCTTGGTTAAGAATTCAAATTCATGTAAATTATAAATCTCGTGTTTTGCAGCAGCTTGGAAAAGCAGAGTTTGTACAATTTAAAAATACGTTGAATTTCCAGGCCGGTAACTTTCGCCAGTTTGTAGATCGGAAATTAGTTTGTTTAAAGGGAACGGTTTTTTCTAGGCAGAAATTTGATTCACAACCCCTTCAAATTGAATTTGCATCATCGAAATGGAGCATCGGACAATCTTCCGAGAACTTTCTCCCATCTAAACACTCCTCTCGCTGGTAAATTTTCTAGCGAGACCTTAAAGTCATATTTTACATTAACGAAATGATGCATCGCGCAATCTTCCAGGAACTTTCCTCTATAAACACTTTCCTCGCATCGGTAGATTTTGTCAAAGGAGTACGGAAATTCAGAGGAGCCTGCAAAATGTACTTTGATCAATATTTCAATTTACCACGAGACATGTCCGACTTTTCCTGCGACTTCTGAAATGTTTATGCGATGTACACGCGACTAAGAACCGGCAGACATGATCATTCATGCTGTGTTTGCCGAATACTTCTATCTGCACAGCGATAATTGTGAAACAATATTCACATAAACTACCGTGGCGCAATCAAACTCTTTCGAAACAGAAACTAATACTTTGCATCATAATAAAATGTCATAAATTGAATGAAAATTTTTAAAAAAAACTTGAAAACGTCCACACATAGATGAAATATTAGATGATTACATAAGATCGTGCCCGAAGATTGATTAAATTAAAATTAAAAAATGTTAAAATTTTCTACAATTAGAAAAGAATGGTGACTATATTTACAATTGATTAATAAAGTCGTATTCTTTAAAATTTAATCATTGAAGTTTATTTCCAAAAATTGTATTCTTTCTACCTACAAAATATTTGTTAAACAAAGCGTAAACGAATGGTATCAAACGATAAAGCAGGGGGTAATACGAATATTTATTATCGTCCCGAAAAATTCGTGATATATTTACCAAACACAAGACTCGAAAATAATCAGAGCCATATTGATGCAGTAAACAAAAAATGGATGCACACATGCTACTCAGAGTACGCACGCTACGTGAACTGGAGTAAAACCACACCGAGTGTTCATAATTATAAACGATATGAATTTCCAGCAGATGTAATTTTTCCGAAAATTCCGTAGACTTTAATATTTGATAAAACATGAAACAGCCGGAGGTAGGAATTTCTGTAAACGCAGAAAACTGGATGGCCGATTCGCGACGCTGCCAACAACGGCGAAAGCGAGCGATTAAAGTAAATCTTGCTCCCCCATCGGCTCTCTTTAACGACGAGTGATCGACCACGCGAAACATCGAATTAGCAATGCGTCATTTTGCGCAATGGCGGATGGCTCGCATACGTAAATATAGGATCAGACGGTCCTTGTACACGCGCCAACCACACGTCACTATCCAGGCTCGCGCGAGCCGACATTTTACAGGCAATTAGGTTGTCGTGTCTTCCGCGAGGGAAATCGGCAGCATTTATTTTCCCCGTGTGATCGTCTTTTTTTTCTTTCTCTCTTCTTCGATGTTGTTTTAGCCGGTCCCTTCCCTCCCGTAAACAATTCACCAAAAACCGTGCACCGTGAAATAGATCGCCGGTCTCCTAGAAAATTGCCATTACGGCGCATTTGATTGAATGTTTTGTTTATACGCGTATCGCGAAATCTGTTTGATCGAGAAACATGTTCCGCGGGCACAATGCCGGGGCCGTTTGACGCGCGCGAAAGCCCACCGAGGAAATTGAACGAACCTCGGGCGACCGCGAGCAACACAGGCAACAAAAAAAAAAAAAATCAAAGCGCCACCCACGCGCGGCTCCGATTTCACGATACAATGGGAATCGTGTGCGTCGTCGCTCGCAATTTGCCAAGGAACTCCTGCACGCGCGATTATTAAACTTTCAAAACGGCTCTACGATCCCTAACAACGCGACAAATGTTTACCGATAACAACTGCATTCAGAAAGCTCGTGCCAACTGGCTCTGCGGAAACAATGGAATTTTGTTTTTATTATATTTCACTTCCATTGCGTTGTGTACACCTGTTACTACTTTTACTACTCTGAATTTTCGGAATTGAATTGAGTTTTTCAAACCCCATTATCCGAACCATACAGGGAAACATCACTCCAAATATTAGCCCTTTCCAGTTGGAGCTACTTTAACTCGAAAATTGAACGTTTCTTCTGACCTGGAATTATTCCATTGCATATCTATTTTTCATTTAACGGATATGAAATTATAATATCTCATACAAAACTTAAATGTGCAGTAATTGATTAGATGCCAACATATGTAATAATGTAAACCATATTGTGAATAATGATACAGCAATTTTTAGTGGTGACTGCGAGCCACTTATATCACTTAAAATGTTTAGATTCAATTTTTACTAAACTTTATAATTGCCCATCTCCCCTAGATTTTGGTAGTTGTAATTCGTAACTCTGTTTGAAAAACACTAAACTACCTATTCGCGAGAATCTCTCGATGTTCACTTCGATAATTATGTGAAAAAAGTAGTACAATAAAGTTGGACTAATTTTGTACAGTGAGCACCTACCATTCAAAATTCAAGAAATTAACCAAAAAAATCGTGCTTCGCATTTTAAGGTCTCGTTCAATTTTCAAATCCGTGGTAGGTGCAGTCACGAGAAAAATTATAGAATATTTTCACAGACATTCCAATTTGTAACATGTTGGATCAAAGAAGTGTCTTCATTTTTACAATCACTGTCTCGTGAAAAAATGTCACAGCTGAAAATGAATGATGGATTGCGAAAGTAGGAGCTCCATTACTTATGTATGTAAGCATCTTTATAATTTGAATAATTGTAAAATATATAAAAACTAAAATCTGTCATGTGAGACCGGTGCGGTGGTGGTAGGTTCAGTGTTAATGGTTAAGGTAAGTAAAATGATGTGAAAATATATGAACCGTCACTAATTGGTCCTAAAACTGAAGCTAGCGTGATCGTAGTGGTGAACGCATGTCGCCGTGTAAGAAATCTCGAGCAAATAACAGCGGCTCGTCCCGCTGAGAGAGGAACGATGGCAGAGCGTCTTCATCGTGCCGGCGCGGCGTTCGCCTTTTCCTGTTTTCCACGTACCGGGAAAGATAGATCCGATATCTTTGGCGTGCAATCACGCCGCGGCACGAAGTCAGCAACTGTTTTATCGGCGCTCTGATATCGAACTTCGGGCCACGGAAGAATCACAATCGTCCGGGGCCCCGAGATCGATTCGCACGCCACGGCTATTGGAAATAAACCGATAAGAGCGGGTAAAAGCAGAACCGAAGGCGGACTGAGATCGGCCTGAACTTTGAACGGGCGTGGAGAGCTTGCGGATATATTTCGATGACCGCGTCCATAAAGAAATCCGGCCGTTTCACAGAAACCCGTTTCATACAATGTCCGACGCGCGTCATTGATTCCTATTTTTTTCTCCCTCTCACTTTTTCTCTTTCCCTCTCTTTTCCGCTTTCTTTCTCTCTCGATTAAGAGGTTTTTTGTTCATTGAAACGGCGACGATATTACTCCCGTTATCACTGCCCCGATTCGTTCTCCTCGTTACGCTCGATGTGACGCGTCGAGCTTCTGTCGAGGATCGCTCTAATTCGCTAGTCGAACAAGAGCGAGTAATTGGGAGTATTGTTGGCTCGCCAAAGTGATTTTATTAGGTTCGCGCGACCACCAGCCTCTGTAACGCTGTCGTAACGACCGCGTGAGGCTTGCTCTGCTCGTTGGGTACCGTTTCTGTGTCATCACGACGTTTGCTTTCACGTGTGGATACGTTTATTATACTAAGTGTACCGTAAAATGAATTGTCACTGTTTCAATATCGACAATTTCTCGCGAAGCAGAAACTTCGCTCAAATATATGTTGCTTCATTTTATAATTAAAATATTCTGAGAAATTACTGTACAGTAGGAAGGCAAATTTTTATTGGTTTTCATGCAAGTTTCAGCTTACTTTTAATCACAATATTCTCATAAATCACTCTAAAAGAACGAATTCATATAGTCATATAATCATATCTATATAGTCATCCTAATAATTTTTAAAATTATTACTCACTGATCGCGAATCGAATAATTTCTTCCTTTTCGACATCGGTTAATACAATAAGAGGAAATAATCCATCGAGCATTAAAGGATTACAGTTTTGGTTTACCGAAGAATTCTTCCGAAATAATATTTCGTGATAACTATCGTGAGAAATTTATTTCCGAATTTCGTTGAACATTTATTTGGCAGCGTCCAGTTACACTGCTTTACGCGCGCGCATCTGCAAGGAACGGAACGAGCGCTTGGAAAAAATGGCGGCGATTGTGAACTAAAATGGTAATTGAAGTATCCGGATTCAGTCACGTCGCTCTTAATCGGTTTTACGTCTAACTGCGTACATTTAAACGATTGCTCGTAAAAACAAGCGCCCCCTGTCCAACGGTAGGCATTTATTTCAACTGTTTTGCGAATCGTAGCCAGTTAGCTTCATCGGATTAAAGAGAAGCTGCTGTTGCGAATGAATCAGATGAAAAAGAGGGTGACGTGAACGAGGTTGCCCGACAATGACAACGGAAATATGTGGTATTGTTCGACGAGAACGGGATTAGGAAGACATATTGGACGATGGAGCGGATAAGACGAACTTTTTTCAACGTGTACACGTTGGTCGCGGGAAAAATACGAAAGGTAGTAAACAGAATTTTTACGCAAGCCTCTCGTGACTCTAGGATTTTCTAGGAAATATTGGAAACTGAGCATTTTTTAGCTCAAACATTTTCTTTTATCTTCCATTTTATCGAAATATTAAACTTTATCCTCGACATTATCGTTTAATCGTCAAACGGAATTTTTTTTAAGGAAGTGGAAATAAAATACTATTTTTAATAGGAACAGCCTTTATCGATCCAAAACAAATAAAAATCTTACGAAATTCTATCGAGTTTTATATTCCAGCATTTTTGGAATTTTTAGGAATTTTTAGGAATCGTTTCATAGCCAATAGTATTATAAGAATAAAGCTAAATTTTGATAACACCTTAGTCGAGGGGACCATTAATTTTCGACTAGTTTTGAAGGTTTGTGTACTTTTTGTTTCCGGAAAAGAGATATGAGAGAAATATCGAGATTCTCCAAGCATTATACTGCCTGAACCGAAATAAATGTCCAACATAAATTCAAGCATAGTCCAGCTAATGGGTTTTCTTGTATCCTTAGAGCCAAGAAGCACCCGATAGAAGCACCCCTGCGGCCAAGAGACTTAGGGCGCTTTCTTTTCTTTAAAACCATGAATTGAAGCTGGTAACACTTCAAGTTCTAAATAAGGTGCTCTGGCAAAATCCAACATCTAAAGCTATGAGTAATTACCTTGCTGATTTAATAAGGATTTTCTTACATCTTTGAATAAATAATTTCCTAATTACAAAGTCGTATGTAACAACAACAGTCAAACTAACCTATGAAATCACATGACTTTCCGAAGACGTGAACCCAAAAATTGCATTGATATATTCCATAAGAACTTTGATTGATTGAATTCGATCTCTCTATATGTACTTCGAAAAACAGAAATAGTACTCCTAAGTATACTCGAACCTATGCCAGACAGATGTTTAGAATCTTTTATAAGTACTTTGGTAAACGGAAATAATACTTGCAAGTATATTCGAATCTTGGTCGAACAGATTCGAAACTTTTATGGATATCGTACCGGAAATTCTCTGATTTTTCCAATCATTATTCTTTTTACCTTTAAAATCAATTATGTTGTCCTCTAATGCATAATTTAATTCAACATGCATAACTATAATTTCATAATCTATCGGAAATATTATTCTTAAATAGTTACGAATTTAATAAAGAAAGTGATCAAAACCTACTATGCAGTTCTGATTTCCAAGATTCAAGTACTACTTGTGAAAGATTCGATTCCTCTCAACATCGAAGTACTTGTAAGTATTTTTTCGAAACTTGTGAGTACTCATTCCGAGGTTCGATATCAGGTTGTATAAAATGAATACTTTCCAAATATAATCATTGAAACATTATTGCTTTTAAGTAGTGATCGAAACCCATGAAATGAAACTTGGTTATTAACATTGACTCGGATTCGTGAGTACATATTGAACTGGATCCCATCTCTACTTATAGGCTTCAATATTTATAACAAACCAAATTCCTTCGAAGAATAACCTGAACAACGAGTGATGTTGCCAAGGAAAACGAACTTGTACAAAGTTTATTCCTGGTTGTACGGGTACAGTGAAAGGAACTGAATACAACATAATTCTTGCTTCTTATCCAAAGATGTAGTTAATTGGGGGAATTACAGGGGCTGTAGATTTCATTAATTAAGGAGATTAGATGTATAATTTAATTACGCGTCTTGCTCGACGTTTCTGCAGTGCGCAACGTAATCGGCTACGATTAATAGAGAATGATTGCTAATGTGTTTGCTCCGTGAACCCTTTAAAATTTGCATTTAAATAGTTCATCCGAGGGATAAACGCGGCTCAATGCGCGCGGACACACAAAATACATAGAAATCTGAATTCTTCAAACAGTCCCTCAAAGAGTCCGGTGTAAAAAGGATGGAAAGCTCTTTTCACTGGGCGAAGTAATCCACTAACGGCTGATACCGTTTCAACAGCCACAGACCACGTATATAGCCCTGAGCGTACTCTATTAAATGCACTAACTCGCAAGACACTTTTCGTTAGAGAAAGTCTTCTCTCGCCGTTGAAATTCAAAGAAGATGCCCAGATAGCCTGATCTTCAATTCGTCTCGCTAAACATCGATGTCGATCCAATCTAATTTTCTTGCATCGACGTATGTTTCCTCTTTACAAATGAATTTAAAAGCCGAGCGGGAAAAGGTTCGTTCAAACAAACTTTTTTGGCTTTCTTTGGTCGAGTACGAGCTTACACTTGGAACTTGTATTTACACTGCGGATCTTCACGCAAAATAAAACTGATCCGCATCGATTACAACGAACAGGAGCCGAAAGATAATTTTATATCTTCTCTTAATAATTTTTCGAAGCTGAGATCAATACATTGATGTTCTTGAATTTTTAATGTACCTATAAACATGTAAAATCATTAATGCAATTAGAAAATAGATAAATAGAACGTAATCAAATTATATCATACCCAAGAAAGTTCAAGTCGTACAGCCAAATTTTTAAAAAGTTATCGCCTCTTTAAGAGGCAGTTTACGACAAAACTGGGCACGTAAAATTTAAAGCAGTGGACATGTTAAAAATAATCATAGACTTCAATGTTTTTGTTTCAGCTTAATAGGATAATTAAAAGAAGAATACAATTTTTATTTAGCTCCTGTGTCCCGCAATCAATGCGAACATTTTTCATTTTGCATAAAGATCCGCAGTCTATTAATGGGACTTACTGTGAGTGCGTGACCGTCGCCTAAGCGCTACTGGACGCCGATACCAGCGGAACCGCTCGAAAGAAGCGTGATTCGATCACATTCCGTTATTCCTCTCCGGAATTCTTTACTCGGTGAAATCCGCTCGTTGTTAGTCAACAAAAATCAGCGATCACACCGCGGACGAATTCCTGTGGAAGCTGATTGCGCGCTGTCGCGACGAATTCCGTGAATAGATCGCTAACAAAGTTAAGTCTCCGCCCGGCCAATAGTGTTGCGTCAGCCGTGAAATATTTCTTTGCTCGAGCGTCCTGACCGGGAACGAAGTACCAATAAAAAAAAAGAGAGAGAATAGCGTGCCGGAGAAAGAGGGGAGAGGGAGGGTCCACAATTCCGCTACGATTTCAGCATTTTTCAGCGCGATGGATATCGAGTTAAATTTAATGCAATTTCACGTTACATTATTCCGATAATCTTATCGCGCGTCATTGCCCATTAGACTTATGGAACGGGGCTTTTATCTTCTGCAAGCTTGTACTTCCTCCGCCGGCGCACGGTTATCGTATTATTTCGCGGCCGATAGTTATTAATCGAATACCGATACGGCCTGGGAATAAATAGAAACTTCCATCGAAATTGAAATTATCGGAGGCAACCGTGGGACCCATCTTTTCGTGCGTCCTCTCTCTCCCTCTCTCCTCCCTTCCTTTCCTTCTTTTTCTTACTCGTCTCTGAATTATTTCTCCACGGTTCCCATGGAAAGAACGCATTCTCGGCAGCCGGATGATATAACAATATGATTCCGAGGGCTTTAGAAAGTCAGGTAAGAAAGAGCAGTGCTTTTCCAATATGCATTCTTCTCCGTAAATTCTGACCCCGGCGTTCGGCGGTGTATCGATTTATGAATACGATATGCGAATACGTTAAATCAGAACGATCGCGGCACCCCGCCAGCCACCGTTTTTACCCGGCCCCAGAGATGTTTGCTCCGTTTTCGCGTTGTCTTTTACGCCCTCGGCCCGTTCACTGCAGAGCATTTTCGGGAGATTGCACGCCGACCTCACTCCCGCATTACTGTCGCGATCCGCGCTGCGCAATTGGATAATAAAATTACTTTTTACTCCGAGACGCACGCTCCCCTCTTACCCGAATGCTACGAGCGCGAGTCGAATGAAAACCGCCCGGGAATCTTACTTTTATTACTGCCCGGCTAACCCTTGCCACTTCGAAGGGTTCTGATGCCTTAAGGAACTCCGCGACCCTTTTTCGAAAAACGACTTCCCGCTGGATGGAAAAATTGGAATCGTTTCACTCGTGCCAGTGGCTCTCTTTGTCCTAATGGATAATCTTAAAGCGTTACTATTATTAATCCTTTGAGGTCGGAGCTGTTTTAACTCGAAAATTAAACATTTCTTCCGACCTAGAATAATTCCATTGTATATGATTTAAATATATAAAATAGTAAAAGTATCTCCTCTTTTAATCATGTTAACCCCTTGCCGTACCTTTTCTTTTACAGCTACATTGATTAGAACGTCTTTATTCCGAAAAATGTCGTAGAAGAGAAAATATGTTTTTTGCGTGGTTACATTTATTTTAATGCTTGAATATTGATTACAAACGAATAAAATTTTATTTCATCTAAGATGAAACGCGTAACATTCATATTTCTTAGACTTTGTTAAAAACCTTCATCACGAGTCTGGCTCGTTAGTGCGTCCGAAAATGATTCTAATGTCTGCACAGTTTTGTATTGGAGCCATTCATTTTTGTCATAAATGCATCAAATCCACAGTCTAATTACAAGTTATGCTTTTCTTCTTTTCTTCATTAATTGCCATTGTGTGTCGGCTAAGCACCGAGCTCCGAGGACGATGACGACACCTAGTTTACCAATGGAATGCTCGTAGCATATTTGCGTTCGATCAATCAGAGGTCGGAGCTCAGCGGGACGCCTTTCGTGCATTTGTGTGCACAGAGAACGAATCAAATGGGGCTGGGGTACGTCGACGGGCCTCGACAAACGAAATGTCTTTAATTTACAATCCTGACTGTGTACAATTGGCGCAAATTGAACTGGTTTCGTGCGATTAGCTGCTTAACACTTTCGTGACCGATAACCCTGCGTTACTTGTCTTCGTGAGCTTTGACGTACGCTGACGCTCGGAAACTGCTATCTACTTTCGTTTCCATTCTACTTTCGAACTCTGGAAAAATGTTATTGACCCGGGACTCACTAATCGGATTTCCACGTACCCCCGGCACATCGTGATCACAGTAATCAAAGTCATACACTAAAAATGACGTAGACGCGCCATTAATAGACTGCAGATTTTATAGATTCTTAATTATGTAATTGGGACAGTAAAAACGTTTAAAGCTCTTAAAAATTTCTGTTGTACCATTTCCAACTCGTTAGAATTATTAAGAAATGAGTGTGAATTAACTCAACAGTGTGCTGTGCAATCGCACCATTCTGTAGATTTTAGCATCGATCCTCCGCCGTATTAATTTTTGAACAAACTTCACCCCAGAATCTTATAAGGAAGAAATGCATCTACAACTGGTAATTTTTTAGAGGGAAAAGAGCATTCTGAACTAATCAAAAAATGACGTCAACAAAAAGTGGTTCATATTTGGCCACTTCACCCTATATTTTCTTTATTCCAAAGGACTCAAGCTATTGTTACACATACGATTTATTATTAATACAATCCCTTCATCGCCCACTTTACCAACAATTATCCTCGCAGCTGTATAAATATTATAAGATGCTTAAATATGCACGTATGCATAATTAATGCAGTAACGTCGATCGGTGGCAGACGCTTTCTCAAGAAAAGGTCACGTGAAATTGGAACCATATTCGTCGCTGTAATAATTCCTCTTATTACGAAAGTATTTGAAGACAGGTATGGTACGGCATGTAACAGTCGTACATATAATATTTGATGCAACATAAAATCTTCATTACTGACTCCACGTAGGGTACGTCTATGCTAGTTACATTTCTAAGTTAGTTATACACAATAAAGCAAGTTGGCAATTTTAAATAATTTTCAAATGCTCTCCTGTAAAATTTCCTTTTATTGACTTACAGTAAGGGACGAAAGTATTGGTACAACCTTTAAAACAGAATAACTTTTTTAAAATTATACCAAACGACCTGATTGTTTAGAATGGATTAGAAGCATTGGTTTACGAAATGATATTCAAGAAAGATTTCCAAACAATTACAATTTACAAGGTTACGTGCAAAAATAGAAAAGGCATTTTTTGAAACTTTTTATTTGGGCCCTTAATATGAAAATCTAAAATATATGTTTTGTAGATCTATGTTAGTTATACTCATGCTGAAAATTTCAAAACATATATGTTAAATTTTCATTAAGGGCCCCAATAAAATAGTTTTAAAAAATGTCTTTTTTATTTTTCCATGTAACCTTGTAAATTATAATTTTTGGAAAATCTTTTGGAAAACCAAAGCTTCTAATTGATTACAAAAAATCAGGTCGTTTTGTACAATTATCAAAAAGTAATTCTGTTTTAAAGGGTGTACGAATACTTTCGTCCCTCACTGTTTGTCACCTTTCTTCTGAATTCTAATAAGCCCGAACCCGTACCCCAACTCCCAAAACAAATCACGCAAAAACGATCGGCCGTAACACGCTCACCGAATCAACTCGCAAACAGTTCGCTCATCGAGTCTTGACTCGAGCAATTACCGGTATTGGAGCTAACAACATCGATTTCCCGTCACCGTCCCCCGAAAACATCATCACGAAGACACGCCGTTAATCGCGCCCGTCCGTGGATGTAGACATAGATCAGAATTCTCGTCTTTCCGTTGTATACCCGGTGTGTTAGCGTTTCATCACGAAGGCTTGCGGGTAACGACGACGACGACGAAAAAAAAAAAAGAGAAGAACGATCCGTTTCCTCTCTCGGAAACGGTTTAATCACAATGGCCCGGTATCCGTATCGACGCCAAGCTTCGTATTAGTTCCGACACGGAAATCGCCGTCGGGTACATGTCGTACGAGTCAAAAGTGCCGGAGGTGTTGGCCGTTGGCCAGATTGAGCTGACGAGTATGAGCATATCGCGCGTACACCTCTCCCCGTGCATGAGCAATCCTTTATGTCCTCGCGGATCGGCTCTGCTCGGTGAGATTCAGCTCCGTTTTGCGAAATTCTGCGAGATTCTGCGCTACGAGGCTCAGCTCGACGCGGTGCAGTTAGAAACAGCCAGACGGATGCGTGTACTCGCTTAAATTTGCTATGTTTGGGATCCGGATCCAAATTCTTGCATGATAGGATATCAATTACTCTCCTCCCTTTCCCCTTCCACTATCCTATTCGAGCACCATGCGCACACTCCAACTTCCCCCACTAAGACCGTAGACCACGGTGCCCGTGCCGTAGACTGGACTGGTCACCAGAGAGGGGGTACTTGTATTCCCCTCGATTTTCTCGACCTGGCGACACTGGCAGACACATAAGTGAGACTACTGGATGTCCTTAATTTTATTATTTACATTAAGTCTTACTAGTCCGATTTACGTTGTGTTTGGGCTTATTTTAGTCGGATAATCTCAACAATCCGCTGCAAAAAAGGTAAGGCAAACATTATTGAATTTGAAGTGTTCGTTATTGCACGATTACTATTTACACTCGCGGCACCTGTTTGAGGTGCTTCTATCTTCTTCCTGCTTTATTCTCTTTCTACCCAGGTAAGACTCCGCTGAACTCGAGACGCTGGGTGGTGGAGGAAGAGTGGTGATGAGGCGGTGAAAATTTAAGTGTAACAGATTTTGCAAATTTAAGTGAACACTACTGTAGTCCCGAAAGCAATTTGACGGCAGGCGGCGGTGTTCAATCTACTTCCATCCGCTACCTTCCCAAGTAGCGATGGCTGGCCAACCTCTCCGGGGCTTGGATATCGTCTAGCGGGCCGTGCTTTAACGAGGCAGACGAGGGAGCCGCCAGAAGGAGGGAACTTCGACATTCTCGAGTGGACTCGAAAGTCGGTTTTAAGCCGTTATTAACGGATGCGTATCAACGGCGGCCTGGACTTCGAGAGCCTGACCACTCGAGGGCCCCTTGCTTCTCCTTCAGTTTGCACTCCCGCGAATCTTTTGAGATCCCTGTGAATATTCGGCCCCGGAACACCAATTTCGGCCTTTATCGCGCGCGAAGATTCCATGGGACTGGCAATAAACAATATTTACGGATTTCTTGTGATCGAACAGTTGTAGCGATATTTTTGAAATTTTGGACCTGTTTTCTATAACTATTGGGGCAAATCAAAATATTTTTTTTCGTCTGAAAAAGCTATACATGAAGAAGTTACAACGGTTTATCCGCAGCGCGTCAAAGAGGCCTCTTTATTTCAAGGATGGCCTGTCGACATTGAACCATATTTATGAATTTATTGTAACTGATGGGTTGAACAAATCTTCTTGTAGTTGATACTTCTTGTACTTGTAGTCGAAAATATTTTTTTAATAAAAAATAGCTACATATGAAGGAGTTTATAATCGATTATGTGCTACTCGTTGTCAAAAAGGGCCTCTTTATTATAAAGGAAGCCCGTCGATGAGGAACCAGATCTGCGAATTTGTTGTAACTGATGGATTGCACCAATTCTTCTGGAAGTTTAGGATTATTTTCCTACACCATGGAAGTAGTTGAAAATATTTTTTAGTTAAAAAGAGATGAGCACAAAGCTACTAGAAAGGCTTGCTACCTCCATGATATTTGAATTGATATAATATCACAGCTTGAATCCTTTACGTTCCCATTCTGTCATTCATATTTTTTTAGAATTGTTTTATTGAATCTGATGTTTGGCAAACCGACGACACTATTCCAAAATTCTGCAAATTGAAACCTCCTAAATACAGTGCTTTTGTTTCGTGATCGAATCTACCATAGACCTAAAGATTGAAGCCTCCCCTGTGCAACAATTCCATGAAACTCGATATACAGCTTTTTATGGCCGTTTTGTTGAGCTTTGAAAAACTATCTCCCAAAAATGCGTAAACGATACAGCATTTTGTTACTGTACAACAAAGTGGAATAGAGAGCTCGTTGAAGCGAGATCTTTCCGCGTATTACGAAACAACCTAAGTCGGCTAAAGGCATTGATTACAGTCTAATTGTTAGCAAGCCGCCTCGGGAAGCCCCGGGACGTCATTCATAGGTTCAGTGTTCTGAAGCACGTATCATTACACCGCGCATCCGATAATGACTGCTTAAGATGGACTTCGAGTGTGCTCGAGAATACAGAAGTTTCCTCCTGGCAAGCGAGAGAGGAGCCGCTCGCCCAGCTCGTTAAGATCGTTCAATGATACGTTAAGATCCACTCGCGTCGAGTCTCGTCGGAACATTATAACTACAATACGGGGACGCGATTGCTCGTGCATGCCGGTACAATTGTTGGATGGAGCGTAATTAATACCTTGTACATGAACGGCTAACAATTCGGTACTTCATAGAATTACTCGGGAATGAAATTCGAGTGGAGCGGGCGCGCGGCTCTGCGGAGCCAGCCACGCGGAAAATGTAACCTTAAAAAGGTAGCGTTCGCTACCAGCGGCGGCTTCCGTTTCAGGGATTCGATGAGAAGAAACGAATAATTCACGTTATTCTACCGGTTACTCTTTGCCGAAGTTCGACGATACGTCGATTAAAGACAACTGAACGAACCCGCAATAAATCGGCTCCTCGAGAGGTTCTGCGAAGTTCGGAAATAGAAGCAGATTTATGGACAGCCAAATATGTATTTTCAAGCGTCACATTTCTGAATATAACAATCGCTTGTTTAATGCGGTTTCCGGACATATATTTGGTGTAGGTTGACCCACCGAGCGATTATTCTCGGTTGCTGACCTAACTTTCACAGACGGATGATCTGGTTAATTGGAGTCCGGATATTCTGAAATCCTTCTTTGGATTATAAATAATTGTGCATACAAGTGGAGTGTCGAAAACTATTCAATATGTTCCAGATATCCTCCTATATCTGATAGTTTTCATGTTTCTGAGATGAAAATGGAATGCCATGTTGCGGACGGCATCCTAGTTTATTAGACCTTTTTAATAATAACGCAGACGTGAATGGACGTGCATCACAAACGAGAAGGATATCGAAAAATGTTCAATATGTGTTAGGCTACTTCGAGAATGGCGTTCAGAGTTGAAGATGAAACTCTGTTTTATTAAACATCTTTTAAACTAACGAAGACATGAAAGCGCGTGCATAATAATGCAAATTACCCACTATTTCTGTGGACCTTAAAAATTATGGTTCTTCATATCTTTATTTTTCGCAGGAAGACATTTTTATAATTTTTCAACTGTACACAGTATGTTGAACATTTTTCGATATCCTCAAATTGCAATGAACATGATTCTTGTACGAAAAATTCACTGAGTGTGTCGTGGATGATATTGTTTGTCCAATCAACTTTTATAACATTTCTTACCGTTTATATGTCTGCATACGGTTTGCCAAGGCTACTTGCTGCGTTTGATAAATTTAGTACGCTGATCCGGCCAGTGTCCGAAGCCAGTCAGTCAGTTAGCTTCCCATTGACTTACTTGCGGCATACTCAATCTCTCAGAACAGCTCAATTAAATCTGACCAGGCTGCCCATAAATCCATCAGCCATTACGTTCGATCAACATTGTCGTGTCGTAATCGAACGTTCGGGCTGGCAGATATACACTGAAGCCGCTTCATATAAAGCAAGTGCCAGCTCACATAGAACTTAGTCCATCGTTTTAACTCGCTACTATGTCATAATAGAACTTTTATTCTATTGCATCTTGAAAGCGCGAAGGATCTTCAATCTGCTAAAACCGTGATGACATAGTTTTTTGACTTCAGGAATTTGTAGCATTAACTGGAAGTACTTCAAGAAAATGTACGAAGGAAACTAAAAAGAATAGAAGAACGCAGTGATGTGCAGACATCATGTAATTATTCTTAAAATTCTTATGAAAAATTGATATAAAATTGAGCCCTTAGCAAATACAATATAAACTGTGTTCATTATTTGTATCTTTAAAGTTCTATTTCGGTTTTTGGTTAATGTAGTAAATTTAACTCTTCGAGTTCGAAGATACATATTAATTCTATGTATTTGTTAAACCTCGCTTCATTTTTTAATTAATATATTTCATCTTATTGTCATGTTTATCGATCGCATTGTGCATATATATCTAAACGATGTAAAGGTGGCTCTATATAAAAACATCGTTGACGAACCAATGGCATTTGGATATTACGTTCGAATTTATCATATTCAAATGGAACATCGCGGAACAGCTTTAACGAGCCAATCAGGCATCATTAGTTCGCCGGAAGTTTAGCATTCCCGGGCGAGCCCAAAGGGGATTCTGAAAGCCTTAGTTAGCAGAGCGCGAGGTCGGCTTGCTAACATGGCTTTTGAAAATCTGATCGCGTTCGAACAAAGCGGTTCGCAGTTCGCACACGGTGTTCCACGGCAAACGCCGTAACATAGAAAGTCCAACTGATATCCAAATTCATTTCGTGATCCTCGCGATATCCAACTTTAATTTACCACATATCCGCGTCGCAGTTCCCTGCATTATTAAGGATATTGGTTTCTGGGCTTTTGCCCTTGATATAAGCATCGTGCAATATCCTGCCTCCCTCGCTGTTAATGTGTGCGTTTATAGTATTGGACTGTTCAGGCAGTAATCACAGGTCTCGGTTACTGTTCGCTAGATCATGCGAATATACAGGGTGTCCCATAAATGTTGTACTTCCGTGAACGGAGTGATTCCCGAGGTCATTTGAAGTTTTTCCTTTGCGAAAATTTTGCGGCTCTGTAGCCGGGGAGGGGGAGGGGATTCTGTGCCACACCCAGCGGGACCTGTAGCCGCGACCTGATTTCTTTTTTTAAACAAAATTTCGCATTGTTTATTGGGAAAACATTAAAACGAGACTACGGACATACAGAAAACTGCGAAAACTGTGTTTGATCGATTTTACAATAAAATTTCGAAACAATGCAATTGACGAATATATTATACACATTTTCATTATGGATTTAATGAATGAAAAATCAATTGCTCGAGTTTGGCCGGTTAATTACAATCCGCACAGAGCTCTCGTTTCAATAATAGAAGCGAAATAACAAAACTTTAATTACGGGGACTGGGAATTTCTATTCAAATTGAAAGGTGAATCACAGTTCACACCGAACTGAAAAAACATTTACTTTCTGTACTCAATGTTTCATAATTGTTTAATGAAGTCATTCCAGAGCCACACATCGTCAATGAATTTTTAATTTTATTGTAGGCACACTTATTTCAAATTTAATGCATAGTAGTATATGTATTTATACAAATTTCCTACAGATGGAGCTGTAATTGATATTTCTTTAACACATTAGCGACCGGTGATTATTGCATAATTTTGAAAAATCTGTGGTACATAGCTAAACACTTTTTAATGGCACTTTCAATAGCAACAGCAATTTTCATTGTCAACTAACAAGTCACCCTCAATAACGTCATCTAATAGTTTCATTTAAGATTGCAATGTAGAAGATAATTTCTATGCTTTCTTTTGGTACACAGAGCACAATTATTGAAAATCCCATTAATAGGCCTCCGCTAGGTAAAGTGTTAAATTTACTTCACTAAATATAACAGAATCTCGGTGTTTTAAAAAATAAATTCTCAATCAACAAATTAAGGCCAAAACAATATCATTAATGCATCAAGGGAGGCCACGCTCCATGTAATTGAATTTTCGAAAATTACGAAGCACGTGCCGTAGAAACCGAACGTACCGAAGTAACCATTCCAACGAGAACCGTCGTATCTTCCGTCGCGGTAACTGTATCTGATTCCGAATAAGTTCGTGCCATTAAAGTGGCCTAAGAGTTCCGAGCGGCACTGTGTGCTCCCAAGTTAGGGGACAGGTTTCGGCTGTTCCATGGAGAAATGTAATTGAACGGGGCTGAAGTAATCGGAAGCAAGTGTTACGCTATGGTGCCGCTAATCCGTGCGCATTCGAATGCGCGTAACACGGAACCCGGGTTGAATAAATGTATCAACATCCTAAGCATCGCATTCTGATCTTCGCAGACTTCAGGTAGTTTGAGCTACCATCATATTCCTGCATCCTTACACCTCTAATGATGGGCAATATGAGCATTTTCCAATTTTGTTACCAACAAATTTCAAGCATTTTATTTAAAATATTCTTCAGGAGAATTTTCCCTCATTCAGACTAACACATTATTCTTAAATTAATTGTATTGAACATAGCTAAATGCATGTATATTGCTTCTCTAAGTAAAACTACATTAATATTGCAAAATAAAAAGCATGATTAAAATGTCCCTGCTAACAGTTTGTTATAACTATACTGTGCAGATCTTCATGCAGAGTAAAAACTTTATATGTCAAGTATAAGAAGCAGAAATGAAATAAAAATGTATTTTACCTTCCGATAATTTTAATTAGTCGAATATAGTGTAACAATATTTTCAAACTCTTCCAATGCGTTCTCAGTTTCGTATTTTACCTAATCACTTTTGTTATAAATGCATAAAATCCGTGGTTTTTTTTCTTTAGAATTTTTGTAATTCCCAAAAATGTTGTGGCACATTCCAATTTGTGCATTTCTGTGAGCATATTTTAAGAGATTGGTATTAAATAACAATACACGCCCTATGCTGATGATTTCAGAGTTCAAATAAAATGATAGATTAAATTTTAGTGCAATTTTTGCTGTTCTGAATTTTAAAATTATGTGAGCCTTGAGATAAATGCACAATGATCCCTGAAATTGAATTTTTAGTGATTCTTTTACAGGAACCCGACACGTATCTTTAATTTTTCCCCGATCAAGTTCCAGAATGCATAGAGAGAGATTAATGAGAACCTTGACCTTCGTTCTACACGGCTGCTTCTGGACAGTTTTTGAGCAGTATGAATATTGGGAAACCCATTAGCAGGACTGTGCCTGATTTTAGTCTGATTGGGGCTGTATAGCATCACCCTGGAACACTTCGGCGTTTACGCCGTATCTCCATTGGAAGTAAGTAGGGCGAAAACCACTACGAAGGGTGGAAGAGCTGGATAAATTGCACCATCGCAATTACAATCGGCTCGGTCGTCTCTAAAGTGATTATTAAAAATCTCCACTCCCGTTGTTCGCCATAAGAATGTTTGTTCTAGAACTTGCGCTTCGGCTGTACGAGTCTTGATTAAATTCTCTCTTAATTCTTGTAATTTAATGGTATTAAAAACCTAATGATGACAATTATACAAAGAGAAAAGTCTAAATCCGTCTTTAGCAAGGATTTTTGCGCGTTATCGTGAACAAATATACGGAGGTCCAATAACGGTTTCTGGGATCCCATAGCGGCACGAATCTATCGCAGCGAATATTTCGCGCTGGTCTGTGGGATCCTTTAGTTCGGCACTGTAGCGTTCGATCCACCTTTTGCTCCCTTCCTGCCCCGCCTCCCTTTTGATCTCTGTGAATGGACCTATAGATAACGGCATTCTGGATCGCGTTAAATTTCCTTAATGAGACGGATCGATTATTGTGGCAGTCTGATGCTTGCGGTCTGCCTATGAAACGACAGCGAGGAATTTAATTACGCATGTTCGTGAAATTAGCGTCGACAAATGAGACCCCGCATCGCTGTTTTAAAGGCCACGCAGAAAATTTCGATTCAATTGTTTCGTCGAATCCGCGCCGGAACACTTTATTGGCTGATTGCAAAAGTCAGTGGACGATCCGAAAATAAAACACAGCCGGTTGCATTTTAAATCGCGTTGAGCGTTTCATACAGATTTATAGTCAGCATTATTAGTAATAATCGTGAGAGTTATCGCTTCGCAATAATTTAATTTAATATTCAGTGGCATTTAGTTTATGTCTACACTGCAGATTGTATGCAGTTATGACAAAAATGATTAGATGAAACGTAATGCACACATTTTATTAACTTGTTAAAATTATTAGAAATAAATTTTCATTTGGTCCCAGTATATTGTAATTGATGCAGAACATTTTTATTTTGCATACAGATCTGCAGTCTATTTGTAACAATCCTATTCAACGTGTTAATATAACAGATTCATTAATCGATTATACAGTAAAAACTGTTTTCCTTCAAAGAATATCTTCAGGTTCATGAAAAAATTTTTTCCAATATCTGGAAATCTTCCAATATCAACACTAACGATTATTAAAGGTGACGTACGTCGCTTCATAAATATAACATTCTGGCTTGTTTCCACCTCGCATGATTTTCCATGAAAGCATCCTGATAAATTCAGTAAATATAACATGCAAACTCCGGAACTGGTTATTTGATTTAGCGTTAAACAGTTTCTCGTACCCCTTTATCATTTTTCCCAATTTGCTGGACGAGAATATTCCGCGGGACGTCACGTGATATCTTCGTCCCTCGCGGGAAGTCTACCTTAGCAGAGGGACTAAAATATTTTGACAGGACGTTCCGCTGAAGTGACGTTGACTCGCCTGCTTCGTTAAAGTGTAAAAAAAACGCATCGCTTATAGCGTGCTGTATTTCGCTGCCACGGCGGAAGGATATTCAAGAGATGAAGCCTCTGGGTATTCTGACCAGAGATCTGCCAGTTCCGCGATATCATCCGAATTTTCGCAAATTTATCTGCATACTTAAAAGGTGGAACCGTGTTCGCTCCAATTAAGTAAATAGAATATTTTTGCAAAAAAAAATCGCGGAAACTGAGAGATTCGCAGAGTACCATTTACATAATTTCCGGAAGTATACTTGAAAAATCTACTGGTTCTCCTGAACACATTGCAACATGTAAAAATTTCGTAAATTCTGTGATTCGTTGGAAAAGACACTTCAGCGTAATAATGGAAATATATATATATATATATCCGTGACAAGTGAATCCAGGTGAACAAAGAGTTGGAAAAAAGTCTCATTTAAAACTCATTAGCGGTATTGGATATTTCACTGGTGAAGCTCGTACAATATTTCAAATGGAAGGTATTTGTAATATACATCGTGTCGAATGAGGGCGAAGTGCAATTTTTTCAAGCGCAATGTTACGATATTTTTAATGAGCCAGCGTTCCCTGTTTCACGCGGAGATGTGTATCGGTCGGAAGGTTAACGAGAGATTTCGAACGCGGATCACGCTATTATATGATTAAGGGAAAATCTATTTCCACGGGGAGAGCGGAGCTGTTTCCAGCGGCCTAATATAACTCGGCCAGCTATCTAAACGGTCACATTCGATCGTAAGTTAACGTCGTATCACGTCGAATCTCAAGCATGCAACTAACTCATTTAATTGCGACCGTTATCACGTATGAAAGGTTTAATGCTCGCTCGAGAAGCTCGCTGATTACGCCGCGGCGATAATAAATAGGGACCGGGGATGGTGTCGGGGAACGGGTTCGTTCGTTCGTTCGTTCGTTCGCTTAATTGTCATTTGTCGCAGCTTCCTCAAGAGGAACCCGGGGAATAAAACGTGAGAAATGAAAACTCGACTAAGCGGCGCGGTACGTGTCGCGAATGAGGAAAAAACTACGGCGGACTTATTGCTTTCGGGGCGTTCTAATGACCCCGGGGGGTGAAAGTCGAAAGTAATCATCGTCGCCTCCATTGATGGATGGCCCCGACACGAGGCGCTGGGGGCCCAGGAAACAAATTTAGAAGGAACGTGGCTAATTAGCGTGGTCCCGCAGCCCTTGCGATAGCGTTTTCCTCGACCGGGACACATCGTCCTACGCGTTTCGTTCCGGGAAAATCGTGACGGGACGTTTAAAAGTGTCAGGTCGCGGCGGAACGTCCATGCGATAACGAATGAATAATATTAAGATAGTTTGTTCCACTGTGACAGTTATATTACCGATGATAAAAGTTAGAGGAGAATACATTGTTGGCAGGGGGCGCGATAGAGCAAGTGATTCAGGTTAAGCGTGATCAGACAAAGGGGAGAAACGTACTTCATATAATACGTAAGAGTATTATGGAAACAAGGTTTCTCGGAAAGAGACGAACATCGAGGAGGT
The DNA here is from genome assembly GCA_028455605.1 of Lasioglossum malachurum. Taxonomy (NCBI): domain Eukaryota; kingdom Metazoa; phylum Arthropoda; class Insecta; order Hymenoptera; family Halictidae; genus Lasioglossum; species Lasioglossum malachurum. The sequence continues at coordinate 19,219,179 of CM052316.1, forward strand.
ACTTTCGCGGGACGGTTGACTGTCTTTTCTTTCTTTGCCGACGATGCTATCGAGGAGGAGTCCCGGGAAATTGGGTCGATGGGTTTAGGAGCTTACCACGCTGCTTTCAAAGATATTCTTCAACCTCATCTTATTATATCTGATGCCTGTTTTGATTTACCGGCCCCTCGGATCGTTGATATCGAAGGGGAGCGACGTTTGCTAATCGACTGTCGAGATTTATGCGGTGTTTAGTCTGAACACGAAGATTATTTGGAAGTATTAGCTTGCCCAAAAGATCTCTCTTCATAATGTAGAATGTTGGGTAACGTTGCTCTACAACACGAGCACATATATCTTTCTGTTAATCTTCTACCTAAGCTTTCAGTTATTCAAACGCTTTACTTGTATGCTTGCAGAGGGTGATTCTACATGCTAAAATGTCTGGAAAGAAAGGGGTAACATTTTTTTTGTCTGGAGTAGAATTGGTCGGCTATGGTCAGACGAGGGAAAATATTGTTAGAAGAAAATCATGCAGAAAAAATTATATTCTTTTTTAAATGTCAGCCGTTCCCACTGAAATCCAAAAATTAGTATTCAAGACAAAGAAGAAAAATAATGCAACCAATATTTGTGTGTGTGTTTAATAACCAACACAAAAGATCAAGTGAACAACGCAATTTTCATACCGAACTGGAGCCTACCAATCATGCATAGTTTTATAAAATTTAAGGTGATTAGGAAAAAGAATATCTTTGTTCACTAACCAACACAATAAGATAACGGAGTTAATAAATACAATGATGGAGTAATCACAAAATTTAATCGACAAAAATGTGCACAGGTAGCCTCGTAATATTTCCGGTTAAAGATTACGCTTCTCGCGCATATCCGCAGTGTCCCGACGTAGACCTCCAATTTCTGAATTCCCGGAACAAAAAAACTGAATGCACTCTCGCGCGATTCAAATGTTCCATTCTAGCGAAAATAATTCGCGCTGTCCCTGTCAAACGGGGCTCAAGCTAACGAAGAAAATCTATCGAACAGTTCGGGGAAACGAACGGAAGATATAGGACACGGTGTGTCCCATTTCTTTCGTCGAACAGAAATAAAAGACGAGGTCGACGGGGCGACGTCAAATTGATGGATACCGCAAATTCGTCGAACATCGTTCCCAGTGCATCGATTGCAGCCGGCGCGCAGCGGGGAACACCATTCCGTGCGTCTTGCCGACGGTGAATTTTATTTACGGGCCGATAAATTCGCAGTCAATAATGATCGCGGGGGCATTGTGAATCGATCGGCGCAACAGATGGCGTTCCTCCATCGAAACCGGGCACACCTGATCGAAGGGGAGAGTACGCGAGCCCCGTGTACACGCACTCGCCCGCTCACGCGCAACACGCACGGCCGCACAACTATGGGCCAAGTAATCGAATAACGCTCCGACGATAAACTATCACTTCGCCTCGTAAACCGTGCGTTCAATCGACCCAAATTACTTAGCGGTATCGCTCGCTGCGTGCTGCGATGAAGATAAAAATATTACTTACAACCACCGGCCCGTGGTTTACGCGTTTGTTCAGGTTACACGAGCTATCGTGTAACATTTCATCCCTGTAGAATGTAATATCGAGCCACCGGATGATTCAATCTCGAGTTTTCTTCCTTCTTTTTAACCCCTTAACCATTCTATTCTGCCTGTGGTCAAACTGCTACTTTCGGGACAACTAATTATAATACTTCTATTCGCTGACATAGTGACATAGTTTCATCAAGCTTGTGGTATTTTTTATGAGTGTATTTATATTGTATAATACTGGAACTACGTAGACATTTATTTCTTTCCATAATGATTTTAATATATCGTGAATGATACACCACTATTTTAAAGAGTTTTTAATATTTTTACTGTTGTGTATTGATTTATACATAATATCAAATCCACAGTCTAATGCTAAATTTTAGTTAAATCAATTTTGTTTGACTTGTTTTCCACCTTCAAAGTGTCCAGAACAGATTAATAATTGTGGCTCTCATATTGCGGCGTGTTTTTAACCAAGATCTGTTTTCCGACAAAAATAAAATTTTTTAAGTAATTTTAATGTATGCAAATAAAGTCGGGATATACGTATTTAATTTTCTTGCAGAGTTTCTGCAGAGTTCAACACATTTTTGATGCGGTATTCCCGGTCTTTTAAATCCGTCTTCAAAAAAATCTACCGTCTGTGATTTAAAGCACCTGATAACAGTTCAAGAGCTGCCGCAATTTCGCTGCGAAATTTCCAACCATCCAACCTGCAGTCCTGACCTCGCACCCAGTGATTTTCAGATTTTTCTGGATTTCAAACAATGGCTTACATTGCAAGCTTTGAAAATGTCGATTGGAAAGCTGTGTTATCGGATGATGTAAATCACAGGCGACAGAATCTTTTAAAAGCATGCTTGAAACACTAGTAACAGTATACGTATTGATCACGTGTAATAATATCAACATTATTCATTTGCTTGTAATACAAATTTCGTAACTTATTGATATTGCAGTATTGCAATGACTGCGGATCTTTACGCCGAGTAAAAATTTTCCAAATTAATTGTAAGAAACAGAAGTTTAAAAATGAATTTTTTTTTAATATTGTCAAAAATATTGAAGATTGAATGTAATAATATTTTTGAATTTTTTGAATGTTTTACAGTATCGCAGCATAACTATGCAAAATTCAGAGTCTGCATATTTCATTTCAATGAATAGTTTGAAGTAGCTTCAAAACAAGTAGAAGTATCCAGAACAAGTCAGACTCGGAAGATGATTATAATGAACAGATGATTTTCTGCGTGGCTAACAAATTCAATTGAAATTTGATTACATAGGAATCTAGTGAAGAATATTTTGCAAAATCTGTCTCAAAATGTAACATTAAGTCTGAGCTTAAAATTTCGCATTGGATTTGTTTGTTATTTAATGACGAATAAAACAATAATTGACTAAACGGAACATATTATCATATTAAATTGTTTGATTCACGATACTGTAAAACCACGATTATCCGAGCGAATTAACATTCTTGTTTAATTAGCACATTAACATTGTATTCCGACAGTTTGTACTGTTGATTTCGAACGTGCGGACACAACATATTTCAACCATGATTACATCTATCGCGTTCTTTGTATTACGTTTTTACGTTCGATGAGATTGGCTCTTTTAGGAGGCTCTCGAAAAGCTCATCAATGGATAATAACGCGGGCTCATAAACTGGCGATGTCATTTCGCCGCGAACGTTTAGCGCGCGTTTAAACGATAAATTTTAATTAAACTGAATTACGCGCGACGGAGGAGCCCGTCCGTATCATTGCCCCCTTGAACATTGTTTTTCGATGACTAATTACGTATGAGTCAGGTATTAATTACTCGGGATTCCGGCGCAGCCGAGCAAATAACCGTGAACGAAATCGCATATCCCAGTCGAACAATATAGGGAAAGTTTCCGGTGTTGGCCATTGTGCGCGAACAAGCGCTTCTAAGGAACTACGATAAATCGTGCATTTGCACAATTGAAAGCAGCAGAAAACAAAATAAAAAGGAAGTACATCACATGAACATTGTACATATTGTACTATTGTACATTATACATATATGAACACTAGAAAATGATACACATTCAACCATCCATGAAATCTTCGAAAATTTTTTTCCTTCAATCTAAAGATTGAAGTTTTCTCTTTGCAGCGACACCTTAAAAATTGATGAACGATATCTTTTAGCCGTTTTATCGAGCTTTGAATGAAAGGTGTGCCACCAGCTTCAAAGTTACATCAGGAGGGCTTTACACGACCAAACTTGTTCCTTCATTTCGTTTTATAAAACAGCGAGAAAAGATCGTACATCAATTTTTAAAGAGACGTTGTAAAGAGGAGGCTTCAATCTTGAAATCTGTGGCAGTTTCATTTACGAGAAAAATTTTCGAAGGTTTTTACAGACGTTTGAATCTGCAAAATTTTTCTGAAAAATGGGCCATCGGTATCGTACCTGTTACATTATGTAAAAATATTTTAGAAGTAAATGAATACTGCTTTAGGTAAGTAGAGGCTTCAAACCTTGAAACGAGTTCCGGCTTACGGTTGTACTTTTTGTTTTTAAACAATTGTCACAATTTAAATATGTAGTTTTTGAATATTGGGTTGGAAAGAAAGTTCGTAGCGTTTCCAAATTAGGGGAATCGAAGATAAAATCAATGTATTTATTCATATGTTTATTCAATAACACGAGAAGTTACCTCGAAAATAAATCTATGAATAAATATCTGAATTTTAGCTTTCAATTTTAATTTACAAACGCTACGAACTTTCTAACCCAATACATACTTTTTGGGTGCCCTGTATTTGAATGCCGAAGTGCTTGAAAATCGTGACAAAGAATTGGACCGCTCCCATCGCTAAATGAGAAAGGGTTCTATGACCGAGCCAGAGATCGCCCGAGAAACACTTACACGTGTCGCCGCGTAATATTGACCTCGGCCGATCGCGCGTAAATAAACGTGATTAATCGGAGCATCGCGAGAACTTTTTCGCTCTCTTTTTTTCGACGTTCGGTCATTTCAGTTTCGTAAAACAGCGCGGCCCGATAAATCATTCCGTCCCCCAGCCCGCCGCCGGCCAAGCGACCGCGTGATTTATGTATCAATTGTTTCGTGCTCTATTGAAACGCGGGCATCAGTCGCCGGCCACGATTTCGGGCGGAGCCGGGGCCTCGGAAAAGTTCGACACGTTGCAACGCGTTGTTGCGATAATTTCGTAACCAGGTGTGCCACATTTTGTCCCAGAAGATCCCGGGAACGACGAAAAGCCAGACTACTCTCTGCCCGTGAGCTACGTCGGAATTCGATTCGAAGTTAAAGAAGTATTAGAAATTCTGCCGAGGCGCGAAACTTGGATAGATGGAAACAATTATAGAAGATTCACTGTCTGCCGCCTTGCGTTTCCTGTGCTCACGTTCGAACACTTACGCTTCACGTTCGACTTTCGGAGCGCATTGTTTTAAATCTTGTCATTGAATTTGATGAATAAATTGTGTATGCCGGGGAACTGAATATGCAGGCTGCGAATTAGAGAGACGTATTTGCGAAATAGCGAATGCTAACTGGAAGATTTAAAATCAGAACTTTATCCGGCAGCTGCCTAAACTGTGCAAAAGAAAGTTTAACGATGTTCCCATAAAATAACGCTATGCTGTGCTTCTAACTGTAAGATTATAAAGTACTGCTTCTAAATATAAATGCCCAGTACTTATTCATAGATAAACGCACCAAGATTCCCCTGACCCCCCTCCCAAACCTAATGCAAACTTTCGTCAGGTTATTTTACTACTGTAAATAATTAAGTAAATCTTAATATGCAGACGATATTAATAATCAAAGAAATTGTATAAAATAAATATCTGCTAACAATTTCTAACCGCACTTCGCACTTCTAACTATGAAACATGTATTGTTATTACCAATAACAACGCGTAAGATGTCCGACTAAAAATTGAGAACTAGAAATTTCCTAAAAATTTTTGAAGGCCTTGTTAATCTTCCTAAGTGTGCTTGGTATGGAGGCCTGTCCCGGAAGAACAGGTTTCGCACACGGTATTGGGCGCATTCCATCACGCAACAATGTGATTAGGACGAATTTGCATGGGTGTGCCCTAGGTGTACGTTAACATCGGTAGGTTGCACGTCGGCCGACACGAAATCAAACGGTTGTTTGTGCCGCGACTAGTCCCCCAAAACGCGGCTTTAAAGTCGCGCCGGTAGCTAAAGTAAATTTAGCGGCTTTCAAAAGCGGTACCAACTCCGACCGGATGTTCAGCAATGAGTAAGCGATGCGTGAACCAGTGCCGTGCAGCCGTCCCGCCCGGAAGCAACCCCTATTTGTATTGCCGCACCGCAACTATAATGCACACCGCATGCTAATGTTAGGCCTACTCCGCTTCCTGAACGTGATTTTATTGACGCGGTTTCACGAGGTTTCACACGGTTCGCGGTTGACATTTTTCCTTCTCCGCAGATGACACTCACAAGACGCTCGACTGCGTCATGCTAGAAGGATATAAGTTTACTAGAATTTTAAAGAAAAAAGTAATGCACTCGATTTTCAACTTTTTTATCCGTTTCTGTAACGAAAATTTATGAGATGCCTTTTGTAGATTTGAGTGAGTTATATACATTGAACTTGAATGAATGAGAAGAGAAACGAGAAATAACTTCTGTATTAAAATTATTCGAAAAGGGATCTGTGCAATGTCTAAAATAAATTTTAGTTTACATAATTTGGTTTATAAGTTCCATTTTCCAGAATAAACGACAGGAAACTTCAGATTATAATATTTCTGTCTATAAATTCTGCTGTTGATAATAAATCGTAAGATATTACTGAACACTTGCCCTTGACTCAGTATAAAATTTTAGATAGCACTAAATAAACTAACATTCATGTCTAGACTGCGAATTTTTATGAAATAAATATGGTCTCTTGAAAAAGTACATATTGATTTCTATTGTTTCAAACTACAACTACACATTTTTGTTACTCAGTGTATATAAACACCGATTTGATTTTACTCGGATCAATTTTTGATAGAAATGGATGTAATGGGTCAAGTTAAAAAATTGTGGAGATCCGCGTTGCAGCGAACGAAATCAGTTATCTGATATTTTTCAAGCATTTCTGAGTGTTTCGATACGTGCACCGGCCGGAGATGCAAGAATAATGATCTCAGGAATGGTAGTGTCCCGCTCGTCCGCGCACCTGACTCGCGTTTCGACTAAACCGATTTCAGTACAGACCGCTGTTCTTGCTCGTTCTGTATTTATGAGCTCCGGCGAAGTCATAAAATACGAGTGGCTCCGTACGGTCGCGTATGGTTTCATTAAAAAAAATTGCAATTGCAGTTTGCGACTGCGTCGCAGCATCTGCGGTAGAAATACGGTCAGGTCAGTTCAGGATAGATATTGGTAGCATCCTTAACTCGAACATCGTATATCATTTCTTATTAGCACGTTTCTGTAAACTGTCACATTCACATCTCGCTATCATTTCGTAAACCGAGATGACGAATGTAATTTCTAGACTGCGGATGTTCGTAGGCAAATTTTATGAAAGTGGTTCCAAATAAAATCCTTTTTCCATTGTGGTAATAAGTAGTAATAACATTTGCAGGTCCAAAATAAATGAAAATCGTACTATATTCCGACGAATTCGATACTCCAGCATTTCTTGAAAATGTTTATAAACCATAAATGCATAAAGATCCGCAGTCTAGTCGTTACACTGTACAATTCGTCGAATAATCTACTTCGGCCTAGACACAATCGGAACAACCAATTAACATTATAATACAGTGAATGAAAAACTGTAATTACGACCCACGCAATAGTCTGAATGAGTCGTGGTGTTTGCAAATATCAAAATACTTTAATTAAGATTAAATTAAAATATGTAATTGCGCAACAGAATTTGTGCTCCGCGGTTCAACAATTACTTTGTTTCATGGACGACTGGCTCTAGACTAATTAAATATACTTTAAGGTTGATATTGAATTTCATTTCGAGCTAAAAATTCTGTAATAGACGTACGAGTTGAAGCCCGTAATCACAATCTTTGCTAATTTCAATTTAGTTTTGCAATCACTAACTGAGACATTAGTCAAACAATAACTTTGTCTATATTATAATGTAAATAATACTCTTTCAATGGATACAAACTTCTTAAAAGCATCGTAAAAAGTGAGTAGAATTTTTATATTTCAATTTAGATTAAAACAATTCGATTAAAATATATCTATATTACCTTGAAAAATTTATCTTATTATATAAAATATTATAAAATTTCATTTTAATGGATGAAAAAATTCATAACGTTAGCAGAATGTGTACTTTATAATATCCATTAACGTTTGACAGAAGTAATTCACTTATTCTTTCACCAAAAATTGCTAGACATACACATTTTATTATTCCAATTGTTCACATGTTTACAAAAACACCCACAGTTCGCCAGAGTGCAAAAACAAGTGAAATAGCATGGTGCAGCGATTCTTGAAAGCCGCGTGGGTGCAAATAAATCGGCACATGTCAGACCATCGCGAAACAACGGTGCTCGTCTTACGGGGGAGCAGTAGATGCTTTGCGCGGCGCGAGGAACCGAACTATTCGAACGTCCGCATAAAAGAGATTCAGCTACTGAGAATACACATGCATCGGTTGGGAGAGCCAATCCCATAATAAATACAGAAGTCGTATTCCATTCAAAATTTTCGTTCAGAAGTCCGTGTCAATCGAGCTCGCCGAGAATTTCATTCCCGGGGAAGTAGTTTCGACGAAATGCTTCGCTGTAAGTTCGGGCGTCGGTGCTAAAGTTTAATATTTCCTGCGCTGAAAAGTATCTCCTCTGAATCGATTCGGCAGCCGCGCCGCGAACCTGGAAATGCTACGGTAAAATCCGTCGATATATATATATATGTATAGATGTATAGATCGACACACACGGATCCGTAGAGCATAGTGATCAATCGTTTACACGCCGGCACACGTCCAATCGCGAGCGTTTTCCAGGTACCAAGCGTGTTAAAGCGCGATGCGTCCTCTCTCCTGTGTTATTGCTTCTGACGCAGTATAACCGCAGAATTTATACGGAGCTTCCTATATGCAAATGGACGACGGGGCCCCGGCAAGCTTCGAGCTTTTAATCGTAACTGCCAGCTTAACCACCTAGCGAATTCGTCGACACATCCGACATTGAAACCGTTTCCATGTAATGCTCGAAAATCGTCGGCCCGCGCCCGTTCCGCGCACGCACGTCCTGCGGAATCGCGACCGCGTCATCTTTTCACTATTTCCGCCCTCTATGCTTTCTCCATTAAACAGTTTTTACAGACCGAATATGAGCGACATCCCGCCGATTGCTGCGCTGCATACGTGACCGCGAGAAATTTTTTTCGTGACCTCGACGGTCGAATATTTGATTTTTGACCTGGTACGTGAAATCTAGGGGTACCAAGCGCAAGGAGGTAAATCTGCATGAAAAAATAAGTCGAACACGAAGAATAATGTTTCTCCGTCCGAGGCTTTGTTTTCGGGAAAAATGAGCCTGAAATTCCCTACTATTTGCAGGAAGTAGGGTGGTTCGGTGGGTCATGACCATACGAACCAGCCTAACTATGCAATAGCACTCGCGTACGTTCAATTTTCGTAAAGGAAAGTAAGTAAAAATAACGAATTTTAACTAAAAAAATTACATCTGCGCAGTCTTTGTAGAATTCAGAGAACTTTATTCATAGAGATCTGCTTAAAATCAACAAAATGTGATACATTACATTTGTTAACAAATTGATAATATTAAATTGAACGGTCGTCATGCTCGTGTACTGACACTTTTGTTACCCATTGTATGTGACGCCGAAGTTATGGAAGCATTTTTCCCTTTGACATTGTGCTGAATTGGACGTCAACTTTGATAGAATTTAACTAAAAATGTGATTGTTACGATTTCCCGTACGCTGCACAAGGATTAAAGAATGCTCGCAATCCGGTGCACAAAGAATACAATCCGATCGTGTTTTCACGAAGAATGAAATGTGACCAACCGCATAGAGGCACTGATACTTCTGTCGTTACAAAGTACCGACAACTCCTGTTCGCGTAACGCAGCATTTCTGCAACACGGTTTTATCCTAACGCTGCACTGTTAGAGAAGCGGAGACACTCTTGTTATATCCCTACATTTCTGCTGAAGAGGTGCAAGATTCAAGATAGAACTTGAAAAATGCTGAATATCGTAGACTTTCGTAAAAGCACGCTGCTGCAAGAGTGAACAAATAAAAATGATAGTTTCTTTGAAAAAACCGGAGCGCAGAAATAAAGATGCTGCTGAAGCAGGCTCTGAGAATGAAGGTATTTTGCAACACAGGAAGCTTCTTTGACGGTGCTTTAAAGAGATAAAATGAGAGAAAATAGCGGTTTAAAGTATTTCGCATTACCATGTGCTTTTTGTACACATATGTTCGTAGTTGTGTAAACAAAATTACGTGGTTATGCGTTAATTTTTGAAAAATTAACAAGTGGCTTTACAGAAATTTCGTGCTCCGTTTTTTTCCCCTGTTAAATTACATTTTTATGTTCTTAATTCCAATATCATACCAAACACAAATTTTCCATTCCTACGAAATAATAATAACAAAATCTTCAGGGGTGTACAGTAAGTCCTAGACTTTCGTGGATTCGTTTTACGCGATTCTTAGGTTGCTTGTGTACAGCGTAGGCTTTCACCTATTTACGAGTGATCAATTAGCGCCATTAAATGTGCCCCCCCCCTTCATATGAAGAATACTTTATATAAAACATTTTTTCATATTCCTGCTGGTTTCCGTAATAATTGTCTGTTCCAAGATAAATGGACCATCTTGTATATACAACCAACATGGTAGGGTAACTGCACCAGTGAATGAACATTTAACAAATTGTTCAGGAAGATATTTTATTTTTAAAAAAATATGTGAATTAAAGGAATCTCATATATGCCAAATGGTTCCCTATACTTCATTTGTCAAAAGTAAATGAACACACAAATAAAATGAAATTATTATTTTTCTTTATTAAACGCGTTAAATAAAAAATATAAAAAATACCAGTCAATGAACACTACATTCTAGTGTAATTAGCTTAAAATTTGTTGAAATATACAAAAGCCTTCATGTACTGGTGCCCCCGTTTATTCACTGGTGCAGTTTGTCCTTGGCCATTGTGGTGACCAGTCGGGCCCTTTGAAGGTTCACGCACAACAGACGCAACGTTACAGAATTTTTCCGGGACTGGGATAATTACCGGGCACGAAGAAGAAGAACGCAGTTCGATCGCGTTTCCGTGAAAACGAGGTGGAACGCGATGGGCCTCGGTGTCTCGCCGGTTGCCTCCCGAACGTTCGCGTTCTCCACGCGAAGTTGAAGTCTCCACCCTCGGCCGGGCGCGCACCGCTTGCTTGATCCTTACATGCAAAATCCGGAGTGGCGATCAATGGGTGGCGCGCCGCGAGGAGATTGGGGTTGATGGGCAGAATAGGCGGGTGAAGCTTGGCCACGGCATTCAACGGGGCTAACTCTATCCCGGCAAATTACATTTCCATCCCCCTACGTGATAGGTGCAGCAAACATGCCCGTCAACGTCCGACCGAGTTTCTCCCTGATTAGTGACACTCCACGCGGATTATATTTCCAAAGCAATTAATTAACAAACTTTCGCGTATCACCGTCACGAACCTCGGGAACCGTCACGACATCCGCGGATGAAACGCCCGAGAGAGAAAGAAAAAAGATAGCCGGGACAAGAGGAGAGAACGAAATTTCTTACGGAGAACAATTCATCGCTCCTCAACGTCAAGGCGCACTTTCAACCCCTCTCTCGTCTTACAATACCGTGTCGGGCTTGCGGTGAACACGTTTTCAAACGGAGTTTAACACTGGAACCAACTGACGGCTCAAAACGTTGCTGCGCTTCCGTGAAACACCGCACACACACACACAAAACTGTTAACCAAATTTATTCGCGCGAACATTCCCCGGAAATCCCTCGACAATATTGTCATTTTTCGGAGATATTAACCGTCGTTGCGACACGAGTATTATAAACAAAGTTGCAAATTCTGTCGTTGAAATTTCTCTTCCGCAGGCACTGTTTGCAAAACGATAGAGCGATACGCGTGGCACACTGTGTTGTAACCTGCACTGTGTTTGCGGAAACAGATAAGAACAGAAGTGTGGTATTGACACAAGATCTGGGTCAAAAAATAGACAGTTTGACTGCTCGGTGCTCGGATTGTTGATAGCGAGAACCGTTCACTTCCGAGTCGAAATAAAATATTCCTCTGCTATCACTATCCGAATCGCTAACTGCAACGAGACACGCAGGTGAATTTTAATTTCTCAGGTTTGGTAATCCTGTAATAATAAAGCTGTGTTTCCAAGACCCAACTTGATCGATGAGTAAACAGAAAATAAAACCAAGAGACAAATACGGAAGACCAACAGATTTACAAAGCTCTCAAAGACAAATTCAAGCACCTTAGAAACCATCTGAAGTTGTAAAGAATTCAATCATCGAGTAGTTGCTAATAAATTGATTAGCATAATGAGATGAACAGCTGAGATGTTGATCGAACAACGAACAGGTTTGACAGAGTGATCGGTACGTGCAATATGATGTATGTTGTGTGAAATATATTATATTAAATTCATATAGAACTCTGCTGTGTAATCCAGAGCCTTATCGAGAGCGTCGCATAAAAGTTTAATCATTCTTGTGAGCGACTTGTGAGCGTAATGTCGGCGCAGTTAGCGATTCATTGAATCTTCCTAGTGAACGCGTTCGTACGACACGGTTCCCTTTCTCGCAGTAAATTCTTAACGATAAAGGTTCCCCGAGAGCACAGTTGCGAAAGAAATTGCAGCGCGAGGGTTAACGGAGCTGTTCGTCGAGAGACCAGTGGCAACCGGTTTCACGAATCGTCGTGCCCTTCCACCGGCTGTCCCGGATCATTAAATTCGGCGAACCTGAAGCATCATATTCCCGGTAAAATGAATATCACGGTCTGTCGAACGTCGTATTAAAATGACTGTGCAAGAAGCGTCGAGGTTTCCCGCGTTTCTGCTTGGCGCCTAAGCTCCGCGGAGTGGAAGCGGCGAAGTTTCTGGTTCAGCCTCGCCGTGTGAATTAGCGGCATTTGCATGAAATGTTTATGTAATTTACAGGTGAAGTTAGCAAGGCGGTGTACGAGCGGAGGAGACGCGACCTCGCGATATTAAATTTATTCCGAACGATGGATCCCGCGTTTCCGATTCACGAGCTTTGTTCTCGAAACCGAGAGATTTCTTTCCCGACGACGATGCGCGCAAACCCCGCGGAGGCGCCGAGTAAATAAACGGAAGAATGACGGTCGTCGGTGATGAACCGGGCTGCGGGCTGACCAACGGCTGACCTCTTCCACTGGCTCCGAGTGCGCGTATACACCAGCTGTCAGAGGCCTTGTCACGGCTTTACATCGACGGTTTACCTTTCACGGGATATTTCGCGATAACCCAAATCAGTTAGTACGGATATCATTTAATTACGCGGCACCCGGGACCCCCGGGCAAACATCCCGCTCGATTCGCTACCGCCTCGTTAATTTGAAAAACGTCAAACGGTGTCCCGGCTGTTTGCCCGGACGGTGTGTACGTTGTAAACGTTGTTAATTGATTTCCTGGCGTACCTCGACTCAACCGTTCCATCAAGAAACTGATCGAGAATCTCCCATTCAACGGCTATCCAACGGATCTTTCACTGAGTCCCTGCAAACTGAATCCTCACTGGTCCACTCACCCGATAAGAAATCTCGCACGGTGACAGCCGCGGCGGCTGTCTGCTATCCTCGACGGTAGCGCCTCGCCAGACATCCGATCGCCTCAGGATCGTTCCCCGACCTTGCGTCGAACCAGGGCGGATCGCAGCGTCCTCTTAATCACTGGGACGGTCCTCATCCCGAGGACCTTCCTGCGATCTATCCACCCTGGGCTCTGGCTTCCTCGGCGTTCCACGGTCGCCGGGCGACGCACGTGATCGACGATCTATCGCTGCTCTATTGACGCTGGCCAACGCTGGTGCACGGATAGATCGGTGTTGTGTTTACTCGCGTTTCACAGTCTCTGGAACGCGGATCGACGCTCGCGTACGCGGAACCGTACCGTGCCGCAGGGTGGCGTAGGGGTTGCTCGTCCGACACGGGCCGCTCGGGGACAACAATGCGAGAAAGAGGGAGCGAAGTCGCACACGCGGTGGCCAGTCGCAGACTGAACTCGCGGATCGCGAGTAGCATCGATTTCGATGGAGGGGGAAAGGACTACGGGCCGAGAGTGCGAGGGAGGGGCGAGGGCGCGGTGGGAGGGCGGCGCGAACAGGGTGGATGAGGCGAGGGAGCGGACGGGGCACTACGAGAGGAGCAGTCAGCCCGCACGCGTCTTTGCGCGACGCACTCCACACTCGTTCGAGAAACGTGCCAGAATTCATTCTCGCGACGTATGTATTTCAAATAGATGAGGAGAAGGGATGTTTTACCGGCACATCTATTTTTCATGTATTTCGATCCCTCGCTATCCTATTGTAGCACACACACACACATCCCCGAGACTCTATATCGGATGTCCCTAGTTTCTTGGAGATTTCTGCGTATTGTTTACATTTTTAACCCCTTGCAGTCGAAGCTATTTTAATTCAAAATGTATTTTTAATATAAGCCCACATGAAAAAGTTGTGAACAACTTTTAGTATTTCCTTTGTAAATCCGGCCAATTGCAATTTTTCAAAATTTCTTCCTCGCGTAATGTGGCAAACTAATTGTTCCAAGCTCTCAAACAAAAATTTAAGTCTCATGGTCGGATATTAAAGTTATCGTTTTTTTAAGACTGTCCAAATATTTTTTAAATTTTATTTTTTAATTTATTAAAAATGTTGTAACTAATTTGATACCAACATGTTTTTAATAATGTAAACAAGGGTTAATGTGAAGTTCATAAAGGATGTTCGCAGAATATCCTGCAACGTGAAACACATAATTGGAGCACCCAATACATAGGGTATGTAAAATGTACTTTTTTTGCTTTTAGCTCAAACCCAAGCAACTTGGGTTCACCGTTGACCATTCCGCAGGTGAACAGAATTCTTTGAGATGAAGCTAGCTAGCTGGACAATATTACAGTGACTCTCATTAACCCTTTGTACTCTCACGTTGTGTGTGACCCGACATTTTTAAATTGTCAGTGTAACACTTTGTGGGCCGCACGATCCCGCATACATACGTGCACATAGCCTCGGTCCAAAAAGTGGTAAATGCGAAGAACTGTTTAATAAATGTCAGAATTAGTAACAAATTTTCTGTGTCAACTAAAAATTTCCTCGTACGTATTCGTCAACCGATATTCGAAACTGTGAAAGTTTAAAAGCTGAATACATATTTACAGGAACAAATGAGCCATTTCATTAAATTTGCAATCAAAAGTGCTGTAAGCCAATGTTTGTCTGTTTGGTTCAACACACTATATCTTACTGCTATAATCATCATTGAATAAAATAATTGCAATTTTAGCATGGCTTTCTAAGACCAACGTAATATACTTAAGCATTGTTGTGTTTTACGAAGCTTTTACTTAATTCCCCGTTATCTAAAGAATAACTTTTGTTTACTTGGACAGGATGTGATTCTATTTGCAAAAATAAGTAACGAAAAACGAATAACATATTTCGGATGACGCGTTCGAGAAAATAGAGCTTGAACATTCGGTGTTTACACGTGCCGCTGAATAGAAATAGCCTGATGGGTCTGATCATTCCCAACCAATTCTACTTCTCGCGAATGCTGGAGTCTTTTGTAAGTAGAATGTGGCCTTTTTGCATTTTTGACAAAAATCAGTAGATGAAACGAAAAATGATAGAAATTTTAAATAAATTTAACTATAGGAAAGTATTTGGGGAACTCAAAAGATATCTAATAAGAATTACTTATTTAATAAATGACGAATTGTAATTATGAATTTGAGGTATGCAGTTTCAAGACAAAAGAATGCTCTTCATTTCGAAACAAAAATTTTTAGAAATATTAAATAGGTTCAACAGGGTTGACAAAAGAAATATTCACATATATAATGTTCATTTTTAAATGCTTGTTTTAAATATATAATTTTTCTTAAATTTCATTAATATCGACATTTTGAAAAATACCGAAATGAGACAAGTCATATTTTACCAAATGAACTGCTAGATCGCTTGCTCGGATCAGTGTGTATCGAAGACACTCGGGCATTCCATGACGCATAGGGCCTCGTCTCTATAATGTTAATTACTGTTATCCCAGCGCAGTGTTGCGCCGAATGTAAACTTTGTCGCCGACGTCTCCGGACGCGACCCTGCTTGTCGAATTCGAACCAGCCAGCTCGTCAGCTAGCTCTTCCTTTTGTCTTGTTCGACCTTAATCCGTCCGCGTGTTCCCGTCCTCGGCAGCACCCCCACGCTCCTTTTTCCCGCCAATATTGGCTTCTCCGCGATTGCATTATCGGCGAGGGATTTTCAGCGAATCTCGTTTACCGGGAGAGCTCGACGCGATGTTCCTGCGACGCTGATCGCCGCCGAAAGAAGTCCTGTAGCCGATCGAACGAGTGTTTCATGATTCGCTATCGCCGATTTCTCGTGCTCGTTTTGGTTATTGGCTCCCGGATTTTCGAAGAGTGTCGGGTATTTTTGTCGCGACGAATAGAGGCTAATGCTACTACAGAGAATGTGGTGGATCGCATTTTTTGTGATTGTTTGACCTTTCGACATGGAACGGATGTCCTAATTTTTAACTTTCAATGTAATCTTAAATTTGAACCCTAGGTTTCTGCAGTACTAGAAGTGACTACTCTATCTTTACATTACTTTATAAAAATAAGAAGAATGTGACTATCTCCAAATTTATAGCAAATTTTTGAGTAATATAAACCCAAAAAAAGAAATAAATTTATTAAATACTTCTTCATGGATGCATTTGTACAATCTCAATTATCGTAAATTGAAATCATTAGAATTCGTCATATTTACCGGTCCCGTAAACCTAGTGTTAACGTGGTGTTTGCACTGCCATGTTACCTAATCCATTATTTATTATTCAATTTTTGCTAATACGTGTATCTTTTTTCTTCTAGGGATGAAAACGTGAGACTGATTCCGAAATATTTTCCGACGTTTTTCACATGGTCGAGTATTGTCGAAATGTTTAGAATTTACGGGAAACAAATTTTATAAAAATTATTATACATATGTGATTGCGCGACACTACACGTTTTGCGTCGACGTTTCGGAAGCTTTTGTAAATATTCGGAAATCGATGATTTATTCCGAATTACGGCACATGTGGCAATAATTTGGTTTTTCAGTGGTTCCAAATTACCACGGTTGTCATTGTTAGGACGATTTATCTTGTAATATAATATTAAACTCTTCTGACAGAAAAAAATATTGACAGGGTTCGCGATATTACGTGTGACATTTTTACATTTATTTAGATAAATATAATGTAAATAAAAGTATGGACGAACTTGTGGTGATTCTCACAAACATGACGATAAAATCGAAATGATATTTCAACAGTATTATTCATTTCATTGTATATATGATTTCAGACAGATTGTCGTATCAGGAATTACGCTACTCAATTATTAAAAAATATAGTTATATAAATTGACTGGGTATTGTTCTCTAATTTGTGAACCTTGTATTCAATTACAAACAGTATTAGACCCATTAATTTCGGATATCATAAACCCGAATCATGAAAGAATGAAGAAGGCAGTGACCTTCATAAACCAGATAGGCTGTGTCTTTGTGTTGTCGTGTTTTATTATCTTTTTGCAGACAGAAGACATCATCAGTGAAACCACCATTCACTCATAAAGGAACGCAGCTGGACACCAATCAGTCGTAACCAATTCGAAACACTTAGACCACAGACACAGCACAACGCTCGTGATTGCTGTCATTTGTAAGTATACAAACGTCGCTACACTACCGTCGAGTTGAAAGTAATTTGGATGATACGTCTTCCTCAATCGAGACCTTAAGCTTCTGATTTGTGACGAAAGAAAAGTATACTCTGTCAGCATGAATGACACGATAAAGAATTATACAATGTAAAATACGAGAGAATGTTAAGATTGTAGTAATCATTCGATTTATTATGGTATCTTTCAAGCAGCCACATTTATAATATTGTGAAATGTGCAAATAATACATAGGAAATCTCCCTTTGACCAAAATTAATTTTTCCCCTATTTATAAAATAATCCCTCTCCATAAAATAATCTTCGTGTACTGTTATTGTGCATACAAATGCAGTTCAAAACTTTCGAATATTCTCTATGTGTAATAAAAGCACACATAATCGTTATTAATTGGTATTAATTGATATTAATACTTAATGTTGCCAGAAAGCAATCAATACTAAAATAAGCTGAGAGTTTCGTGTAGACGCATGTTAAATAAAAGAGTACATACATATTAAATGGACATTATTTATGCATGATGGAATGTTTGAAATATAATATTGTACATATTCTACACGATCAATAAGTTCTTATTAGACTGTTTATTATGTGAATATCAATACGTTTCATCAGCGATTCATGATCCAAAATTACCTTCAAGGGAAACATTTACTTGTATATGGGTTTTCTTCTTTCAATTGGAAAAATTCGAAAACCCATTTTCCTTCGATATTATACCATTTATCCTCTTTTGATAACTTATCGGCGATTCAGCAATCGCAAGGGTGGTGGATTAAAATCCCAGGAGCCATTGCCGTGCGTGCTAGACCGGAAAGTCTAGACTGTAAGGTACACAGCGAACAGAACCGGGGAAGCGTGGAAACGATTCTACGATTGCTACCACAGTTTCCTAATTAAGGAAGAAATTATTGAACAGTTCGAGTTCTTAAATGTTAAACGTAATTCTATTATATTCATTTCGACCGTAATTTCTTAATACGTTCAGGCCCCGGTTATATGCATATACATACTGACACGAGAAGCCTTCATTTCTTCCAGCAATTTTCCGGAGCAAATTTGATATCTTATTTTATCTTTGGAAAATTTATGCACTAATAACTGGAGGGTTTAGAAAATTTTAATGGGTCGCGTTATTCGCAATATTCACTGGGTAAGAAAATACGAAAGGGCTTTCCTAAGGAATTACAATTTTCCGTGATACGATTCTTCAAAATGGAAAATCGTAATTTCATTTAACATTCTATTTTCTGTGCAGCGAGATCGTTAGTGAGGAAATTAAATTTTGCGCAATTCTAAATGAATTTGTTACTGTGATGTATCCAGTTACTTCCTATCATGTTTTTGCAATCCTCATTCTCCCCAGTTCTATTAGTGCGTGGTCCTTCGACGAATTTTCCGAGCCGATTGAATACTGTTTCGACGACGGTGAATACTTTCTCAGCGTGAACCACACTGTATTCGTCAAAGACACCTACGCGATGTAGCTTATTAGCTTCTCGAATGGCCTTGGTAAGGGAAATTAATTTGGAAATATTGCTCGGTGTCACGAACACGTCGTTGCCACGACGATTTATGAATCAGACGTTCATTGGGCTTTCGGTGTCTACCAATTTCACGGTAGAATAACAGTTCTTAGACTGTAATTTCCGTCCTGGGGTGTAATTATAGAGGGTGGTTTTCAGACTCCCTATTTTTATGCAAAATAAAAATTGTCCAAGTCAATTGCAGGAATTAGAGGTTGGGTGAGAATGCATTTTCTCTTCTAATAATTTTAATAACTCGAGGATCATGTCTTTACAATTTTGCATTTGACCGTATTTATTATAAATTATGTGCGCAGACTACTCATCAATATCATAAATAGTACAAATTTCCTTTCATACGTTTTAAATGTGGAATACGGAAAGATAAACCACAAAAATGAATATCTATATACTGTTTTATATTTATAAATACTATATATAAAAATAGTCTATATTAATTTCAAGCTATAGGAGCTGTATAGAAATTTATTTCTTTTTTGACAATTATTTAAAGTTGGAAGTAGTACAATATTTGTAAATGCTTTGAATATTTTCACTGTCTTGCACTCAATCTACTTAGTTTTGTTATAAAACTAAAATATGAATGGCAATTCCCATTCTTCGATGCGTGACAAACTGATTAAATAATGTTGAGCCTGCTTGTTAAAAAACGCTAAACCTCTCGACAATCTCAAAAAATGTTTACACCGTCAGTCTTATCAGTTCAAAATAAGAAATCGTTTCCGGCGTTTCGCGAACGAGGTTTGTATCCTGTTTCCGGTGGATCGTCTCTTTTTTTCCATTATTTTGATTACGTCTGTTTGAACCATGGATCGTAGATTGATGGAGCGACGGCACGCGTCGCTCTGAATGGCTCGCTAATGCTAGAGTTCGTCGACGGCGATTGTGGATCGACGCACGTCGCCGACGATAATCGTCGATCAACGGCGGATTCAACGTTACGCGTGGTCGACAAAGGCAAACACCGGTTGCCCGTGATTCGTCAATCCATTTGCCAACGTAACCACGCGACCCCCTTCGAATCGCTCGAATCGCAAAACGGAATTTCCTTCCGTGGTTTCGCGGACCTGGAGTCGCTTTCTTCACCTCTTCGAATTTAACGAGTCACTTCACGGCATCCGGGACGATCCGAGTCGCAATACGAAGTGCCGAGTGACTTTCTTCAATTCGACATCGATCCGCCATGTAACGAGATTGTCGTTGTCAAAACCAAGAATTATTACGTTATAACATTTTGTTTAGTTAGAAATATTAATTCTAGCCATTTACGGTTCCCGAAAAATTGCCTATTCTTAAACTATGATAATTTCGTAAAAAATTATTATTCTAAGATTCTTTTGATGATGTAGCAGTAAGAAATAGAAGACGCGCTTTTCCTAAAAAATTCTGTTTAAACGTTTGTGAAATCTTTGAAAATTTGTTTCCCTGGCTGAAACTGCTACATATTTCAAGATTGAAGCTTTCTCTTTACAACAATACCTGAAAAAGTTACGTACGATATTTTATAGTCGTTTTATCGAATTAAAAATGAGAGGTGCCGCCAAATTCACGAGTATAAGTTACACCATTACACGTCTGAACTTGGTCCCCGTTTTTGTCCTATAATCAGTGCTTCAGTCTTGAAATCTGTGTGTGAAAAAAATTTTCGAAGATTTTTACAGACGTTTGAATTTGCAGCGTTTTTTTTTGGAAAAATTGGTCTCCAGTTTCCCACCTGTTACATCATGTAAAACTATTGCTTAAGTAGTTGCTTTGAGCTTTAAAATGAGTTCGGTGTAGTTATTGTACTCTGTGATTCAAAGAAATTACGAGAATTGGGAATTTCATGTTCCAATTCCATTTTTTGGATCTGACTGTTTACAAATGCTGATAACTGTAATTAAGAATTGTCCTCAGAGAATTGATATACTAAGCAACTTTTTACTGTGAATTTTTGGTAAAATCTTTATTAAATTTTTCATAGAGTGTTTCGTGTTAAAAAACATTGTGCATTGTTGGAATCCAGAAGATTGTCATTCCAACACTGGACAAAATGATTAAAATAAATTCACGTTAAAAAATAATGAATGTAAAGTGTGCTACAGCAAGTAAATAACGAATGAAAAATGCGAAAGCCCGCGGAGCACGGTGGTGCTCCCTTAAAGGTGATTCTTCACACCTATTTTTATTTCTCTCTCTATCTCCCGGACATTTTTGTTCGAACGATCGATGGTGGACTGTTGCGATACAGTTTTCATCGCGAAACTCTCGCCGCGCGATGACAGTGGGCTCATGCATACCGAGATATTGGGACAATTTCGCCATTTCCCAGCAAACGTTGATCGTTTGCTCTGCAGGGTGCAATTATAATGGAAATGGTTCGCCGCGATATAAGAGGACGATACTCTGAATATAATTGCGAGCTGATCCGCAGAAGCTTCTCCTCTTCTTTCGTCTCCTTCGAGAGGACGAATCGACCGAGTTTTCTCGAAATTTTTTATTCCGTTTCCTACGGTCTCTATCCGGGGAGAAGCTTTCTCAGCTGTTACCGTAGGTGGCTGGGGAGATTTATATGTTAATTTACAAGCACGGGACTTGGGCGGACGTGCAGGTCGTCGGTAAAGAGTTCTCTGAATAAAAAATCGAGAATTGACTGTGGTACTCTGTACAAAAGCGATAACAAAAATTTAACGTGTAAAATATGAATACTTATCATTAGACGGCGGATTTTATGCACTTGTGGCAAAATTGGGTTCGTACAATGTAAAGCAGTGGGCATGTAAAAAATATTTAAGGACGTCAATGTATTATTTTCAGCTTCATAGGATAATTTAAAGACGAATACAATTTTTATTTGGCTCCTGTGTCTTGAAATCAATGCGAATATTTTTTATTTTGCATAAAGATCCGCAGTCTACTTATCATTTAAATATCAGAAGTAGTTGTGAAGAAAAGGAAGCATAAATTTAGACTCATGATTAATTAGCAGAGTAAAATGATATTTGTATTCAGTAGTACTTGGTAAGTCATCAAGAGACCATTACCAAGAAAAATCATTACCCAAATTATATAATGACTAACGTGCAGTAAATTTCTACGAACAATTTCTAATAATTTGAAATAAATCACACGATTTCAAAATGTTGAAAGTCCGTAGAATAGTCTGAATTATGTTTATTGAAAACTTTTACGTCAATGTTGCATCGCTCTTTTTTAATGGTTAATCAGTTTTCTAACTTCCGTGTAAGGTAGCAGCTATTACTTTACGACGCATTAAAACTTCCACGCCGCTCAATTTTGAGAAACGCTGCAACAAAATCTAATTGAGGCAGTTTTAAAAGTGATATAGCTTATTATTAGATTGATGATTTTATGCATTTATGGCAGAAATTATAGTAGATCAGATGTAAAACTGTGAAAACGTTTAAAGAAGCTATAAATTCTTCAGAAAAGAAATAAATGTCTGAAGCATTTTTTCTTGAAGCCTGATCTTGCATTAATGCAGATAACTCTTATTCTACACAAAAATCTTCAGTCGTTACATTACTCCTACCTGATTGTTAAGATTTTATGTATTTATGACAAAATTAAGTAAAATATAAAGTAATAGGAAGACTGAAAGACTTTAGTTCACTTTAATCACACCACTATAAATTGCTGTACCATTATTCACAATATTGTTTACATTATTAAACATGTTGTAAGAGGTATTATATCAATTTCATATCCACACAATGGAAAATATCATATACAATGGAATTATCCTAGGTCGGAAGAACTGTTTAATTACCACGTTTTTATTTCTTCAAGTTATAATATCTCCGACTACAAAGGGTTAAAACTGTCAATATACTATTTTATCCGTGCAATCGATGTAGAAAATGTTTGTGTAGGATGAAGATTCGTAGTATCGAATTAACCAACGAAATGGCGAGCAGCGCGTATTTGGCAACTTCTCCCCTAGTCCCAAATATTCGCGAAGCAGCTTGGGAGCAGCGTCGAACAGTTAAAAACATCGTCTAGCGAGAACAAGTAGCGGACTGTAAATAACCGACAACAGGGGAATGATGCAACGAATCCCGGAAGTGCTTACATTAACTCACTTAAGCATCGGAATCCCGGCGGCGCATAAATTGGCCGTGTTATTAGGGCGAAAGGAGGGAACCTCTCGCCTTACCTGTACTTCCTACGACCACAATATCGACGGGGGTGGGGTCACGACGGGCTCTGTCTATGCATGTATGTGTCTGCGAGTGCAGGTGTAGCCGTGTTATTACGAGCGTGTGCATAAATTCGTTAAGAGGACCCGCAGGAATACGATATCGCGGCGAAACGTTGGGATTTTCGTAAAAAGGACTGGCACAGTCGGCCGGTTCCAATTAAGCTTACAGGCTTGCCCGTTTCTAGACAAATATGAGCCGCCGTCCGAGCGTCCCGACGCCCCCACGCTGTATTAAATATTCGCTGTGTAGCGCCGCGGATCTACGCGGTGTCTCGAAAAAATTCGGTCTTCGTAACCCATTAAACTTACATTCGTACCCCTAGTTGGCGCGAGGCGTTTCTCCGCTTTGATGGCCTAAAAGATCGATTTCTTTCTTTTTATACTTTCTCCTGACATTTTTATGTTGTATCTACGTTGTATCTCAATGTCGTAAATGTTTTAATACTCTTTCTCTGAAGATCAATAAAAATGAGTTAATCGAATAGTCAGGTAGTTAATTGAACAACTTGTTGAGTTTAAGTGTTCAGCACGACTATAAAGTAAGATCAACTGATATATCTTGCCAGGCGTTAAACCTAAACGTTAATCGAACTTTATTTAGTAAGTATACAATGGGATCTTCTCTATGAAAAATTAATATCTTTAC
Organism: Lasioglossum malachurum; assembly: GCA_028455605.1. Classification (NCBI taxonomy): domain Eukaryota; kingdom Metazoa; phylum Arthropoda; class Insecta; order Hymenoptera; family Halictidae; genus Lasioglossum; species Lasioglossum malachurum. The sequence continues at coordinate 19,243,152 of CM052316.1, forward strand.
TGATCGCACGAGAATGTGGTCCAACTAAAATTGATTTATCCTTAAAATTATTTAGAGGATAAGATGAGTTTAATTAAAAATGAGATGTTCTATTCTTTTTTCTCATAAATGCATGAAATTCTTTTAATAAATATCTCTAGCATGCGAGTAATTGTGTAGTGTGAAAGAGAAACATAATGAAATTAACGAATAATTTGTCTAACTTTATAAAAATTATTACCAGTAGAACAGCCGTAGCAATTATAGTAATAGAACAATTATCAAGCGGTTAGTTAATGTTCGATTACCTCGTCTGAATTTTTATAGATGAATGAGAAAGAACATATACAAATTTTATATAAAAAATAATCAGCAAAAAAAAATGGTGAAAGAATGATTGAGATTTCTGAGTGCTTAATGAAATAAGAGGGGGAAAGGGTGAAATACTTCTATAGAGAGACTATGCCGGCTTTTATTTTATTTCTCTCCGTAAACAGTGAGTATTGTATGTGATCAAATATTTTTGGACGGTAGTGTATGCTCAAGCTAAAATGACCAATCCACGCCATCAAAACAACGTCGGATCGAGAAATATCCATGGATATTGGTAAAACGCTATGAGTCACAATGTTTTCTATTCCGGAATATCACGGTTTCAAGTTTCAAACATCAACGTTTGTCCGTGGATTTTGGTATTTTTATAGTAACCGTTCCAAAAAATAAAATTTACAAATAAATTTCGATACCTGAACTTAATGATTTGGAAATGCAACTTGTCATACTCTGCCACTTCATATCTCATTTCCAGCATCGATATTTAATTTTCCTTTCGTCAACGACTTGGAGAAATTTTCCTGATAAACATTAAATTTCTGTCACGTTAAAGACGTCTAATTTCTTTAGAGTAACTCAACTGATGTATAATTAATAGACAATTCTACCCGAATTGCAACAAACTGGATTGAAATTGAAATTTATTTCCTTTCTTAATTCGCAACAGTATTTTAAAATTCTTTTAAATTCCTTTAAATTCAACTAATTATTATCATAAATGCATAAAATCCGCTGTCTAATAATTAAACCTAGCCTCATTTACGTCTTCTTTAATTCAGTGCACGAATTTGGTGGAAACAAGTTTGGTAATTGTCAAATTTTTAATTATGAATCTTTGAATGGAAAGGTGCTGTTACATAGAAAATTTTTGTCACCGCTGTAGATCAATTTTGTTGAATGAAATACATTGTCTTTGAGTTTCTCTTTTGTATAGTTTTGTTTATGGAATATGTTTCATCACATCAGAGCTCTTTTAGCAGTTCTCTCAGAACTGTGATTTCGACGACACCCTGTACACCTCGTTAGGAGGCCTAAAAAGGGCTGGACTGGTCTGACAACGATGCTGCCTGCATTCTTCTCGTTCTGTGCACTTCGCGGGCCAAGAATCCTGAATGACGTCAACTCGTTCTATTGGAAACTTACCCAGCAGAAGCGTAGAACTGTCGGCTGAAGTGAAATTCTCGAAATGGTCTCGAGGAACATCGTTATGATACGATGCTTTTGGACAATTTATCAAGAAAAACGTGTCTTGTCACACGATAGAATCTGAACCAACAATACAAGACAAATGACCATAAAGGAACATAGGTATTCTACAATAATCATCGTCCACCAAAATTACGAGCAATGGCATCCATTTCTAATATCATTAAAAATTATTAATATCTTCAAAACATAAAGAGGACTAAAAATAAATTTGTTACATTTGTGCGTCTCTTGGAATTTTCCTGCTCATCGAAATAAAATAAATAATTTAAAAAATATTTATCTATCAGAAGTTGTGTCGTTACCGAAAATAATGCCCATTGTTACATCCCTTGATGTTACACCCCTGTTAAATAATATGAACAACATAATTAGATCGCATTTCACTTGAATCGATTTAAATAGCATTTATAACTAATGCTCGAAATTAGTATCCACAGTGAATTTCATTCATTCTTTCCCGAAAACAATTCGACAGACGAATGTTCGAAGTGATACTATTAACAGAAATGACGATCTTAATTCGCTTTTCTTGGTAGTCGGACTTATAATACGAGAACCTGTCAATTACCATCGAGCGTTCCCGAGATCTTTACAATCTTCGCGAAAGCTTTTCAATTTTCCCCTCGAACGCTTGTGATTAACTTTCCGATGTCCAAATCGAAAAACACAACCGGGAACGTCTCGTCGTTGGAGGGGTGGGGGGGGAAGGACTCGATAGAGGACCGTATCGATTCACAATTATCATCCCAATCGGCTCGCCCGGTAGTTAAGAACAGAATAATAACACACAAAGTCTTCGACTGTTCTTAATACAATTAGAGGGTCAAAGGGAGGGTTCGCGAATGCCTCGAGATCGATTATCATTCCAAGATCGTTCGCCCGGGCAAAAGCGTTCGCGGATTAAAAGCCAAACACCCTCCATTATTTCAAGTGAGTGTCTTTACCCTCCCCCCCAACTCCTGTAACGTTTCCTTCGCGCTTTTGTTCGGACTGCACAAAGGACTCCGCTGGAAAGTTCACGATCGAAGGGCTGTCAACTTCGTCGTCTCAAGATTATCGCGATATCCTTGTTATCCTTAAACTCGTCTGGACGAGCCGCGGACACGACCGCATATTAATTGACAAGACTTACCACTTTGATAGTCGAAATATTTTACGACTTTTAGAGAATTTTTTCAGCTCATTGCACTCGAAGCTATTTTCACTGAAAATGAGGTTGTCTTGTCTCGTATAAAGGGTCTTCCATTGAGAGGTGTCATTTTAAATTTCGCCCTATCTTCTATTTGTGAAGACAAGAGTTGTCACTCTTCGCGACGTGGTTAACATCATGAAAAATGCAAAATTATAAAAGAAACAGCGTTTTTTTTTTTACAATTTAATATAACGCTTCTTAATGGAAGACACCGTAAATTCTCATTTTCATGAATTATTTTATGTAAATCTGAAGTTGGGAAATGTGTGTTGCATCGAGTAGAAGGTTCGTCTTGGTAAACACAAAGTAATAAATAATTTTTATTAATTTACTGGTATATTGTTATGTTTTTTAAAATTATTCTTTTTACTAAATATCGTTTGCAATTAGAAAAGTGCTCGTTTCAGATTCTCTAACAGGATAATTCTTTTATCTGATGGATTGGATTCTATACAACTTTGAACAATGAAACTTATTTTTATAAGATGACGTTGCATACCATATTCAATATAAAATACTGACTGCATGAGTTAATACGAGAGAAGAACAAAAATCATTTGTAATTTGAAGGTTGAACCAGAATAATTATTATCATTTTTGCAGTGGTAAAAACGACACATGGAACGTATACATGGAAGCCATCGTTTCTCTAAGTATTAGTGTGACCGTACTAGCGTGCAGCATTGATGGTGCTGCGTAAAACACCACGAATCGCCGATTGGCACGCGATTCCATATGAATTGATCGCAAAGGCGTATTCGAAAATGCGTGAACCTGGAATTTGCATCGTTGATAGGTAAACAACTTAATACGCGGAACTAACCGCGCCCCTGCCTTCATCAATAATCATTGCTAAACGGCACGTGTAATCGTAGCGTGCGGTTTTGAAGTGAACTTCCACCGCGGACGAACGCCGCACCATTATTGTTTGAATACCGATTTAACGTCGTTCAACGTGGTAACTTAATAGGAATAGTTTGGTTAAGATATTACAATGGCAAGACCAAAAGTCTAGCGTTTTTCAACGACTTTAACCCTTTGCGCTCCTTCGTGACTCGACATCAGCGAAGGAAAAATATAAATACAACGGGTTTTTATACGAATTTGGTTCTTCCTTTATTTATTTAATTGTCTTATTTTTCAGTTAAAACAAATATCAGTTACAACAAATTTTGAGAGCTATTTGACATAATTAGTAAACCAAATTGTTTAAAATAAGTAGCAGTCAAGAGAAACTGTGCTTTGAAGTAAATCTATTTAAATAAAACGCTTGAATTCTAAAATTGAAAAATAATTCGGACTGCAAAGGGTTAAGAATATTTCTCCACTTCAGGAACGAATTTTTCATGATAGAAAAAATACAATTTAATATTTTATTTCATTAAAATATTATCAGTTCGTCCACACGACGAGATTTTTCGTTGCATTGTTGAATAGTTCTTCAACAGATTTTAATATTTTTTACTTGAAATAATTTTAGTTCAAACAGGAAGTCTAGTTGGTAATGAGGTTAGTTTTTCAGTATGTTAATATACATATTAGTTAAACAGAAAACGAGTACGTGTTATATGAAATTAATTAAATTAAGTTTGGAATCTCGTCGGCAGAAGTAGGTCACCAGTTTTCATTATAAAGTTATTATAAATATTAGATCCGCTTTAAAAATTCGCTTCTGAAGTCTGGCTCAATTCGATTAGCGCTGGTAATTAAATGAACCAATATCCAGCTCCCAACATTTGTCAATGAACTGTGTATGTCAATACAAAGCATGTATGTTATCATGTGGCCGATATTTAAATCTTTCATTACATTATTAAATAATTGTTTCTGTAATACTACATACGATGCAATTTGTGTAATGTACTTTTTATAGTGACAAGAATATGCAAATTGTTCTTGTACCTACAACATGGGATGATTGGGGTTTTTATTAATTTTTAACTACACTTTTCAGGTCACTCGTGGATGGTCAATTAATGAGCTAAGTGGCTCATAAAATATGGAATACATGCTGAAGCACGATTACCACAGTTTAAATATTTACACAACAGGTATAAAAGGACTCAAATTTTCTTAGGATTAAAATAAAGGAGCAATGCGTACTTGTAATATCTCGAAATAATCGAGTGCGTCTTTTCTTATAAATTATCTAATCAACAAGGAAAACTACAATTAAAATAAAAGAAAAATCAGACTCGCGCTTCAAATTATGATTTTCATTAAACCGACAATTACGATCCCACATAAAAGTAGGATAACGTAGCGTACGATTAAATCATGCGAAATATGGGCGCACCATGTAATCGCCGTATAACTCGAAGATCGATGCAGGTCGGAAAGCGATGTGCCGGCACTGACATCAGACAGTCAATTAGATATAATGCGAAGAAAATTGTCTAATGTTAGTGGCTGTTCGAAACACGGGATAACTGCTTCACGATTTAGCGGGTCACCGACACATACTAGAAGATGTAGAATTACGCAGTTTATTACTTTTTATAAATAGAAAAGCCGTTTCAGTTATGGGAACATTTTTCGAACAATCGTCGCCCGTCATTTTTTACTGATTTTCACTGAAAATTTTATTCTTGTTTAAGTGGATTGCGGATTATATGACATTTATGATAAAAATGGATCAACTCTAATCACTTTAATCGCTCATATAATCGACTTCAGTCGCTCAACTTTAAACACTTTGGATTTTTAGCATTTTCTCACCAAAATTTACTCGATTACATAGGAAAAAGGTAAAAATTTCTGCTTACGCAAGGAAAAGTGCGGCCAAATATGAAAGAGAATTCTTTCCTTCTATCTGTTGTTATACGCAAGAATATGAATTCTCCATTATAAAATACTAATGTAAAGTAAACTTACAAATTTTTCAAAATCTTCTGCTCCGCCGCCAGATCCTCGGGACATTACCGTTTACGCGAATAGGTCTTAACCCTCCAACCGCGGGTGATTTTCCCATTTTTTCGTACAAATTC
>CM052316.1:19248951-19337150 GCA_028455605.1 Lasioglossum malachurum
AAAGAATTACGAAACAAAAAGTCGCGTAGTTAGTTGCCAACCTAATATTACGTTATACCACGTATCTGGTCTCAAAACTTCTACGGTTCTTATCAATGAGTATTTACGATGTTAAAAATGGACAAACGATTTAACAATCCACGAATATTCTTGAAAAACTAAGTATAAGAATTTGCCAGTATAATAATTGCAGTGTATAACAAGTTGAAGTCAGTAACTAGCATAGGTTTTTCTTAGACGTATAGTACCTGGCCAAAAAATGTTGCATGAGAGATGAATCAATCTGGCTAAGTAGAGTAGGTCAGTATATAGTCAGACATAAAACTGTGGTCTGCAGAAATGGCAGTACTAGAAAGATGTAAGTAGCATAGGTCTTTCTTGGTGAGACATATAACACCTAGTCACAGAAAGTTGCACAGCAGATGAATCAAATAAGGTAAGTAGAGTGGGTCAGTCCATGGTCGAACATAGAGAATACAGTCTTCCGGGAAGAGACGGACAGTAGAAGACTACAAAGCTGCATCGATTGGGGCATAAAAAATATACGGTTTAATTTAATAAATCAAAGTAGACGTGCGTAAATCCTTTACACGTAGTATAAGCATCTCTTGAAGCCACTTAATCGTTATCCAAACATTCATCGCGCTACGAATAATAGTAATAAATATAAATCAAGGTGGTTAATGTCTGGTGAACCATCCTGTATGTATTCTTACCACGTAAATGACAATTAATATAATAATTAATAAACAGTATATCATTTGGTGTAACATTTTTATTCTATTGCGAAAAAATATTAACAGAAGCTTTACTTTGTTAATTCATTTCTTATATGAGAAACGGAGTGCTGAGTAAACAGGTCTGGCGGCCGGAATTAGGCTAAAAAGCGATGGCCATCACGTCATCTGCGGTGTGGGTATGGGCTGCACGGCTGGTCGCGGGCCGTTTACTGCGTGCGCCGCTGGAAAAAGTTATGATTCCCCGTAAAGAGACGGGCTCGAAACAAAACGAAACAAAACGAACGTGGAGGGGCAGACGGGTGGGCGGGCGGCGGGTAGGGGGGGCGGTCGAACGGCTGAGAAAAATAAACAGAACGAACAAAATAAAACGTTTGCAAAAGGACAGTAGGGTGTCTGGTGGCTGTGTGAAATTTCGCGGTCGGCCGTGCGTGTGTATTGTGTCACGGGCGTGCACGAGGAGTGGATGTAAAATGCGGAAGAATCGCTCGTTGGGAAAGGGAGATCGAAGAGAAACGAGGTCGAGGGGAAAAAAATTGAACCCGCGGGATTTCATTGGCGCGCTACCTACCGCTGCCACGGTCAGTTTCCGTCGAGTTATTTGCTCGCGGGCCGCTCGCGGGATGGAAATCGTGGAGAGGACTGGAATCGAGGAAAATGTGTTTTCCGCGCGCGGCAAAGAGTGAAAGTGGGGGAAAGCGACAGGGCGACCGTGGAAATACGCGTCGCGCTGGAAATGGTCTGCTCAGATATTTTCGACGATATTCATTTGCGTACGCTTCACAGTCCATTATCAACGCCGCGTCCTTGCTGAATAATATGCTACCGCGTTATTCATGGAGTTTGTTATTTAACGCATCACGGACACTGAATTTATCTGCTGCTTAGAGGATTTCCCTTCGCAGGAACCGCTCGCCAAACTCAAAGCCTTGGTTCACGGAATTATACAGTGTCCCGAAATGGGTGGTGCGCGGGGGCATGGAGTTATTCTATTTGCAAAACTGAGTAAAAAAACAGGGATAACATTTTTTATTTGAAGTCCTATTTCTGAAATACGTGTTAGATAGAAATTGTGTGCGTCGTCTGATAGTGCGGGTAGTAGTAAAAAAAATATTTTCGAATAATTAATATTTTACATACCGGCAAATTTTCGAAAATCGAGGCCACGGTTATCTTTGATTTGTAGAATTCAACTAAAATTGTCAGTGATTGTGAAGCTATCACAAAATGGCTCAAAGGGAAGACAAATCGTTAACGAAATTAATTCTGCCGATCCGAAACGCGTAATCTCACTTCGCGCGAATTCTTCGGGATGTTCCGTTTCCGATCGATGGCCGGGCAATCGTGATTAATATCGGCGGGACGCGGCATAACCGAGAGAGCGGCCCATTAATTCAATCCCGAGATCGTGTATTAATTATAATCAATTACGGCAACATTTAATCGTGGCGTGCGGTAAACAGACCGGCGTTTAGCCGCGGCTGAATAAATATCGGCGAACAAACGTGCGAAATGCTTGGCCGCGATCGAGGCCGACGGAAAACAGGGAACAAGTTGCGGGGACGATTGTAAATACAATTAAGTAGATTAATAATCTCGCGGTCCGTTAAATAAGTGCGCGTCCACGCTGTTTGCCGGATGCGAAACGCCGCGCCGGTGCTCGTCTACCTACACGTACACGGGAATAAACGCGCGACTCGGCGCGGAACAGAGCGGAGCGGAGCAGACCGAAGCGGAGCAGACCGAAGCGGAAAGGAAAAGCGAGGCGGTTGTCGCCGTTCTCCATTTCATTCTTTTTACTTCGGGGGCGAATCGACGTCTCCGCGAAACGTTGCATACGCACGAGTAATTTCAACGCTTTATAAATTACTAGACTGGATTTTTATGTAATATAAAAATTTTCTGTAGGCTAGTTTTATCAAACAGACAATGTTTTGATTAACGAGAAGATTAAACAGCGGTTCCTCTACATCAGACATACTGCATCTAGTCAAAAAAGTTTTCTAGCAGATAAATAATCCTCTGTAAGTAGAATAGGCCAGTCACTGTTCAGACGTAGATGATATTTTGACGAGTAAGAGGGTCAAACAATACTTTACACCACGCGTGCTACATTCAGTCAAAGAAATTTTAGTAGAAGATACATCACGCTCTGTAAGTAGAATAGGCCAGTAGTAGGTCAGACATAGATGATATTTTCATAAGTAAGAGGGTTGAACAACGGTTCCTTATTGCATGTGACGGGAATATAAAAGAGGAAAATCGGGGCGGTTGTCGCTGTTTTTTTCCCTTTCCTTCTTTTTGCTTCAGAATCGACGTCTCCGCGGAACGGTGCATATGCATGAGTAATTTCGACGCTCTATAAATAGAGAGGCGCACGGCTGCGTCTCGTTCGCGACAGGGATTGCAAGTTTCCTCGCTTAGCGGCGCCGAGCGAATTAACCGTTTCGCCGGTGAATATGTTTCTTATATCCAAAGTGGATTTGTCGCGTGGAGCTTGAATGAAATTATGGAAGTTCCGCGAGCGCCTCTGTTTGGTCGACTTCGAGAACGAAATCCATGGTTGGGAGCGGTGACGCGAAGCAGGCGATTTTCATGGCTTATCGTTCGATGCAGCCCTGCTCCGCGAACGGAAGTGGATGGCCAGATAAATTGGGTAGGGACCGTTCTTGATCTGATAAGTGGAATAGAGATCGCTTCTAGATGGGGAAGTAAAGTGGGAATTATCGCAGGTACCTGAAACAGAGAATAGAAACGGAGTGCTGACCATGTAAGCGACATGGGATGGTCTGTAGGTATAGTAGTGTCTGTGTAGGCTGTCCGAAATTGTAGACCAGTAGTGGCGAATGTCAAGTGCACACACAAAGTTGAACTTCTTCAGCAGTGAAGATTTAATACGTTAAAATGTTTGATTGAATGTAATGTTCCTGCTTTATGAACTATTAATCTAATTTAGCAGAAGAATGTTACAGTTTCTATGAATATTAATGCTGTGTACTACGACTAGTCGGCGGATTTTATGCATTTATGACAAGAGTGTGCGAATTATATGCATTATAGTAAAGCAATTCAATCAATTAAACAAAGAGAAGAAATAAATTATTTTTTATTATTACTGTTAGTGAGGAATAATGTTGTTTAAAATTCGAAATGGTTCGGACCAAACAAGTGGTGCAGGCTAATACGAGTCAGTAGTGTTGGCTAGTAATGGTCAGACGTGTAATTTAAGCTAGCGCTTACGAGACAAGTAGAATTGGTTGGCACTGGTCAGACCAGTGAAGGAGTCATGTTCAACCGTTGGCAAGTGAGATATTATTCTCCTTGATTTGGCTAATATTATAGGGTTGTTTCGAGTCGGAGAAGTGACATGCGAGGTGTTGTAATCAAATAAGTACTATTGTTTTGTTTAGAGCCAGTCGAATGACATAAGAGGTGTTGTGAGTGAAATTGATCAAAAAGCACATTTTGATCATTCTATATTATTTTCTCAATTTTTGTGCTGTTGAATGTAAATTTCAATAGATACAGATAAACGAAAAGTATTAAAAATTGCTTAAATAGAAACGAAACAAAAAGTATGAAGTTAAATAGGCAATTTCGCTCAGAACGGAGGGAATTTTGTAGGGAATAATTCACGCAAATTCGAACGCGATACATAATTAATGTTTCCTGAAGTAAAAAGCCGATGTTCCTCGCGCCCTTTATCCCCGAAATTTTTTATTGAAATTTCATGTTCGCTGGAAACTCTTTTGTGCCGCGGAAAATACACTCTCTACAGCGAAACGTAGTCTCATACCTATGGGGACAGAATATCTACGGGGTTGCGTTTTAATTTCGATTTATCAAAGCAGTGACAGCGACGTGAAAGGATCGGATACGTCACACACGTGCGGAATGTGTGGTCCATCGTGTCACCCCTTAATCCTTTCGGAACCCTCTTGGGTAACTGCAGTTCGTGACAAAACTAGTGGACACCGACAGGTTTGTCTGACTAAAAGCCCTTGATGCGACCTGTCAAACGTGGCTTACGCGATTCTATGCTTTTACGGTGCTGTACAATTGTACTTAGAACAACACCGCCCAATCCTCCCCCCCCCGTTCTTCCAAATTACTTGGCGAGCCGCACTCTCTTTCATTCGGTTCGCGTTCCTGTGAAAGCATTTTTACACCTGAGCGATGGAGAAAGAAAAACCTGCCTGAAATATTAGCAAATACTTTCAATATACTTCGAAGTAAACAACAGAGTGGATGTATAAATCACAGTAATTATAAATAGATTAATTTCAATAAATATTGACGAATTAATGTTTTAGTAGTTTCAAAATAATTTCATACTACTTCTAGATCCTTCTGATGTGTTTATTATTTTATATTTCACCTGCCTATTCTTGTCAGGAATACATCAAATCCGCAATCAGTGTGAATAATCAGGTACCCATTGGCCATCTGCAAATCATTTTGGCATTTCTGCCCAAAAATTACAACATTGTATATCATGATCCATTATTTTAATAATTTGATATTATTTTATGTTTGCATTCTAAAAATTTATCCTGAAAATTCAGATGATAAGATTTCAATTATATTAAACGTGGTAGGTAATATTGCTTATTGACATAATAATTAAATCATGCTCTTTTTAATGTTTATCGGTATATTTTAGTCATTTAATGTTCCACATTAACGTCTTCGTGTATTTCATACAATCATCGCACTAATATTTTTTAGATTGAATTGAAATCAATTCGATCAAATGAATGCTTACTGTATCACTATCCCCTTAAATAAACTGTGGATAGTGTACATTTACAATTTAAAACTAGGTATTATAATTACATTATAACATAATTTCTATTTGATTTACACATTAATGGAACTGTGAATACATGAACTAAAATATTCTGTTTCTTAAATCAATCTACGAGAATAACAGTAGACTATATCGTTGCTAAAATCCAAGAAGTTGATACTTGAAAAATCCGAAGGGAGAAAGAAAGTATAGAGTGGTGTCATTAATTTTTATATTTCAACAAAAATGTGATTGGTTACGAGGTTTCTCTTCCCGAGGAAATTGGAAGGAACGGTGCACGATAATTGAATAGGAAACTACCGTGAAAAAGAAAACAGTGTCTTCGAGTTGGCGAGAAAGCTGCTTTCTGTTTCGTAGGAGACCTCGTCGGATTCGTTAAAACCGAGCATTAATTAAAACGCTACGTTCCGAAGTGCCTGTAAGGTATTAACTCATCACGTCGTGCAATGCCCCAAGAGTGGCACAGTTTGGGACAATAATTACGGTAGACTAGACACCGGTGGCTTCGTCTCATGAAAAGCACTTGACGCGTCCCTTCGGACGCACCGCAGTGTTGCGGTCGATGTAATTCAATTAAACCGTTATTATTGTCTGCGCGCAAGACTCACGCGCCCCCGTGTCCAGACAATTGTTTCACTTTAATCTCCATGAAGCATGACCCGGCCAATGAAACATATTAAATCGATACATATCTCGAAACCTAACCGTACATATTCTGCAATTAATAGCAGCTTAATCTCGTGAAAGCTGCTTTGGGAAGGATGGAAGAGTTTGAAAGGGACACCTGATACACGGGCCAGCCTGTGGCGAATTCGACGACCAACCGCAGAACTGATTTTACCACTTTAGCACTGCTGCTAGGCTTATCAATGACGTCATTATGCCAGGGAAATCATCCTAATCATATTGTAGCTTTCTCTAGTATTCGGATAATTTTTGTTTCATGCAATAAGGAAATCTTTTAATTGCCTAAGATCCTAACAACAGCTACTAATTCAGATTCGAAAAAGAATCTTTTTATGAAAAATCGAACGAAGCTTCAAACGATTTAATAGAAAAATGAGAACATCCCTTTCAATAATTTCTGTGCCTGTATCATAGCAAGTATAATTATTAAAAGCAGCGCGCTTTTAGGTTAATTTGACCCGGGGCGCTAGAGTTAACTGGTAGTCCCAAAAGAAATTATTAAATTATAATACTCGAAACCACTGCTATCACTTTATAACAGTAATTGCTGTTATCGCGTGCAATGAAATTATCTAAAACTGATTTGCTTCAAACATTACATATTGTATAATATGTAGTCCTGTGGGTTTGCCATCGATTCCACGTGATAACTTTTTAAACTGACAATCTAGATATTTTACAAAACAAATGGAACCTCTAACTTTTGATTGGGTAAACGTTTTGGCTTGAAACTTGCATCAGAAAATAAAACAATCAAACGTATTAACAGTGTAAAATTTTCACGTATTTTATTTTTTATCCTACTCGTGGTTGTATTTTTACAATTTTGAAATTTTGACGGAATTTCCAATTTTATATATACTGTAGTACAATGCAACTATGAAAAACAATTATGTTCCGAATAATTAAATAATTGGTATGTTTCCTTTAAAATAATGTAATCGGTAAAATTCAAACATTTGCCAATTTTAATCCTTGAGAATTTCGTATAATTTCATCAAGCTGATCGATGCCAAATATGCGAACAGTGTTTAGCTTCATGTTCGTCGGTGTGACAAAACGTACGACGGAATATTAATAATCCGCCGCTTTATCTCGCTGTAACATTACTTTTGATTTGATGACGCCCTTTAATGACTGAAAAGTGTGACGTTTACGGTGGTATAATGGAAATTCCCATTCCCATAGTCCCCGGCTCGCGCAGTGACAATGGCTCGCGGTACGAATGTGCATTGATTAAAACGCATAATTACTTCGTGTCTCGTTTTTCAGTAACGAGATGTTTCATTATTTAATATCATAAATGTGTAATTATTGTTGGCTGTGTTCCGGCTCGACTAATGTATGTTCGTTTACATAAGGAATTATAAAATGAAATGGCGTTCTGCTGGGGAACGTAATGAATCCACACAGCCAATACGTAATCACATTATGGGAACAATAACGTGTTCGATCGTATTAAAATAATAACGTGAGTAAATCCACCGTGTACGTATAACGCGCAAAATCAATGTTAATAATGCATATCCTGTTTGGGGTAAATAAAAGAGAATATTAGAGTGATTATCGAGCTCCACTATGACTAGAGTTTCAGATAAGTCTGCTGTGAATCAGAATTCACTATAGACTCGGCTCAAATCTGAGCTCCTTTCCATTCGAATCTAGGATAAATCAGATTAGATTTCAGGCATAATACTTTCAGAATTAAGTTTGATTTAGACACTGTCAAAATTAATTTAGATAATATTAAGTATTGGTCTGAACATGTTAAAATCTAAATCTAAATAGATATAAACAATGTTAATTCTTGGCCTGGAGATGTTAAAATCTAAATATACAATTGATTAGGTATATTGATTAATATAGTCTTGATTAGGTCAGATTTATTCATAGTTGAGTATAAATTCTTGTGTTAAGTAGAAATGCGTTCCAGATGAAGTTCTGATTACGCCCAGATTTACCATAGTCTGGGGATCTTGGGGTCTGAGATAAATCTTAATTAAATCTCACTGCTGTTTGAATTAGCTTCAGATTTGCTTTAGCTTAGGTCGATGTCAGGTATAAAGTGATTTAGTCGTAATAGATGTGGGTTGAAACTGCGTTGGGTACCTGTATACTAGATATAAATAAACATAATTGAGTTAGATGTAAGTTATACCTAAGCGAGAAATATCGTATCCGAATTTTACATAATTATTACATTTGCTTGCATACTGAAGAATGTCCACATGAAATTTCGAGTAAATCATATGAAAAATGTGTGATTAAAAGCTTTTGCTAATGAAGTGACTCTGAGTATTAAGTTCATTAAATCAATTACACGTGAATTATATTTGCAACATTAAAATGCGATGACGCATTGAACGTTTCCAATAAATATTCATTAAATTTGTTTGCAGTCTTAATAATGATCGCAAGAAGTTTTGATCACTTTATGCTGATTAGGTTTATAATTATTATGGAAACGATTCGAAAGATGAGGAGAACCGTGGAACGTGAGCTCGAGGATGAACAGGATGCTGTTATCGAGCGCATATGTCTCTTGGAGAGATGTAAACTCCCCATTTGTGTTGGGCTGCGTTAATGTGTTTCCAATAACAATCTGTTTCGTTCCCAGTGTGCGTATTCCTGTAATTAGTTTACACTGTAATCGATATAAAAATAATATTCCAGTAACTTCTTGCGGCAGTTCAAAATTTACGATCATCCATTACAGATTATTATACAAAACGGATTTTCAATAGCGATCCCAAATGGACAATTATCGTTCCAGTGAAAGTGTAATTTCCACACAAAGTCCTTGGGAAACCACGTACAAACATTTCCAACTTGTATTAACATTTTACACTGTCTGCTTTATTGTCTGCTTAAATAATTTGTAATTCACAGATGTGGAAGCTCCAAATACTGTTTCCAAATTTTCAATAATTCTATTTATAATATCAAATCATTAACTTCCATATTATTTATCTCTCGAGCACCCTATCAGTACCCTTAAACTGTTTCAAATTACAACTATCCATTTTTGTCTGAAAAACATAAAATTATTAGTAGACCGTGTGCGGATGCAGTTTCAGCTTAATAGGATAATTAAAAGAAGAATGCAATTTCTATTTGGCTCCTGTGACGCGAACATGTTTTATGTTGCATACAGATCCGCAGTTTAATCCCCTGCCGTACAATATCGTGCCAGACTCGTGTTGAAGATTCAGAATGTGGAGTCTAATAAATACGTATGTTATTAATTTCCTTTAATCCGAGATGAAACTCTATTTTGGTTTTGTTAATGTATAGTTATTGGAGAACACGGAGGTATACAATAAATACAAATTTTCTCCTTTCCTAGGAAATTACGAACTATAAAAAAGGGTTAGTTATTAGTCTACTCACACAAGTAATACATTATTACAATGACTTTTCTGTCAGAGCAGATTCGTGTTGGAAATCAATTTCCCACGCGAACTCACCCACACGATCAGGCCATTCTAATAACTAGCCAAACACTCGTGAACGCGAGTATACGCTGGAAACAGTTCGCATTCGTGATCAGCCCACCTGGCTGGCGTTGAATCAATCGCGAAAGAGGAGTATTCTTATTGGAAACGTATCGACGTAGCGGCCCAGCAGAAAAACGACGGATTCCAATGTTAGATACACGTACCCTAACCCCTGTAACGTCCCAGTTCAATTGTTCGCTGGGATATAGTGGCCACGAGACGGCAATGCCGACAGGCCTGCGTCCCATGAAAAGCATTCGATGCGTCCCGTCGACGAAGAGAAGGAAGGGTGTCCTACATCGGACGTGCCGGATGCTTGTGCCCACGTTTATTTCCATATATGTATGTTACGCGTGCCAACATGCTGCTTACCCCCCAAGCCGCAGGACAATAAAGTAGTCTGGGCCTGTCCCCTAACCAAATCTCCTGATCCCAGCCACCCCGACACACCCCATCGTGTCAGCAGCCGAGACATTTCCATTTTATTGGAAGCCGGAAACGAGTATCGCGAGGAAACGACTCGTTTCGGAGCTGGATCCGCTCAGGAATCCGAATTGGGTGACGTGCGAGCACTCGGGACACTCGTCCCGGGACCACGGGACATCATCTGCATGCGTGACCCCGCCGGCCGAACATCCTGAACGTCAGGATACCCTGCGCAACGTATACAACATCCTGATGCTAAAGCTGCCATTGCAGTTGGCGCTGCTGCTGGTGCCAGTGCTGCTGCCTCTGCTGATGTCTGTGCAACGGTTCCGTACGTGCGGACCAACCTCCTTCAGGCCACGGGGTGCGCGTGAAATTTTCATTAGGCTCTCGCATGCATTTAGAGGCCTCGTCACGTCGAGTGGCTGACGAGTCTGATGGTTTTGATTGGGACGACCGTGAAGCGCCAACCCTTCCGCAGACAACCAGTGAAGCCTCGACGACTCGGGTGTCTACGGGAATTTTTAGTTTCGGCATTCGGTGGACGCGGATCGAATAATCGGAATTTAGCGATCCAGCGATATCGAAATATGCACTGTGTGATTGAAAGATAGCACATTTTCATTTTTTTGGGGTTTTCCGGTAAAAATACATTTTTCATGTTACTCCTAGCTTTTTGGCATAAATAATAAATTTTTGTAGTTTGTGGTACGCAGACTGACAGCATGAAATTTATAATAACATTCGGTGATTTAAATGCGTTCAAAACGACAATAGATTGATAAAAATGTAAATGTATACCATATCAAAACTAAAAAATGAATAATATTTACAGACGCGAGTATCAAAAGTCACAAACAGAAGTTGTGAAGTTACGATGGATTTATCGAGGGATTCAGAAAATTATGGACGAAAGAGTCCTGGTATAATCCATTCAGCAATTCAAATTGGTTGGTAAAATCCAATTTGATTTTATGAATACATGTTGTTAAACTTATTCTGAAACAGTGTATACAAACAAATTTCAGTTGTAATACGAAAATAAATTAACATCACTTAAATCTTAATGCTATCATTTTGTCACCCAGTGCACGAGATTGTGGGAGGGTTAGAATAGTAAGTAGATAGGTATCTGGTAGCTTACTGGGGAATTAACTGCTGGGTTTGTAATTAGACTACGAGTCTTCACGCAAGAGATAAATGCTTTGTCATGATTGCAAGGAGTTAAGACTCTTATCACTATATTTGAGGAATTTTTCTGATTGAAATGAGACCAAACATGATGTAATTCGAAAAATGTTTTTAAATACTGTCTGAAAATGTAGTCTTTTAGTTCTACTTGGCTGATCATACACGATCTCTGTAGTATTTGTCTCACCATACACGATCCTTATACTATTTATTTCATGAAACGAAAATTGAAACTGAACTGAAACAAATGAAACGAACTCCAAGGAAGTTGAACGGTAACAACAATTTGCTTAACACTAAACCTACCATCATCGGTTAAAATTAACCGGTTCCAGATTATTTATATGATAAAAATAATTTCGTAAGAAATGATTGTATAGATATCTTTAGTGGAGCACATATTACAATAGGAGCTGCACAAAGTTGAAATAAAATCAATCTTGTTATTTTTATAAGGGAACATGTACCACACACGCAAACACAGTTACTTTTAAGGCTCGGTAGGTTTAGTGTTAATGGACTCCACAGCTGAACTTTTATACTAGGGACTTAATAAGCTATTCACTGCATTGTCCAATGTGCATACGTTAAACCTGGTATTTCCCGCATTCCTAGTGGACTCTCCGACAAAAGCCCCGACTCTATTTCCTTTTTCATACTCAAGACCATGCACGTGCCCTTTCAGAAGCTGACTCGCGGGGAAGCACTTCGCGAAAAATCAATCCGCAACTCTAACGAGTCCGCAGTCTTTCAAGCACTTGTCATTCGCACTTAGTACACCAGACGACTCCCCCACCCCCCTCATTCCTAACATTCGACAGGTTCGTTCACCCTGCTGAGGCCGTTATAGTCGACGCTCGTCCAAGCATCTACGTGCGAGCACTCATCGAGGCAGCGTCGCGCGAACCGCAGCGGATACGCCTGACGCAATAATCCCGAATGATGTACTTTCGCGGCGAGTGCCTCGGAGTAAACCGATTACCGGGTTGCCCGGAAGAGGGTGAGAGTGAGCTGGAGAGGATACACGGGGGCATGGGCGCAGGGTAGAGAGAGAGAGAGATGGCCGAGGGGTCGAATCGAATAAAGTTATTCACGCGAGCGGCCGAGAATACCGGCTACGGAATCGCTCGCCATTCCATTCTAGACAGTCCCACGTCCGCGGACGGTCTGCACAAGGTGTGACTATTGCAACTATTGTTACAGCCTTTGATGATTCTGTCCTATAAACGGTTGCGCGTTTGATCCACCAGATAATTCGGACTGTGTTTGTTTAACTTGTCTTTTTTCATCTTACTATTACGATGAGTTGATACTCAACTGGAATAAAACAATTGATTTCGATCAGCGTATAATTCGTAATAATTAGGTTAACCTAAAACTTGAAAGATGTGCCAAAACAAATGACAGATGTCACGGAGCATTGATTTTGTTTTGAAGGCTTCGCAATTTTGCGCTACAACATAACTTACAGCTGCATTCGCCAATAATTCCCGTTTAAATATTCACTTGCTACTATCATTATGGGACAGAGGGAGTAGTATATAATTGCAGTATGTGGATCTTATGTGGTCCGACAAAGAGCATAGAGATGCCTCTTATAACGTGACAAGTAGTATAGATCATGTATGATCAGACAAGTAGCATAGGAACCATGTATGATCAAACATGTAGACAAGATCGTTCGTGGTCAGCCAAGTAGTGTAGGGGTCGATATGGCAGACAAATATTGCACGGGTGATATGTAAATGATGTTGTAAGTAGAATAAGCGTTGTATGTAGTCAGGCAAGAGCATGGTACCATTGTCAGACAGTAGTACAAGAGTTGTATGAGATCAGACACCTAATACAAATTACATTATAATTAGTTATATCAGTTAGTTAACAACAGTTATAAATTATAGAACAACTATAAGTCATATAAAATAATAACAAGTCAGGGAAGTAGTATAAAACGGATAACAATCGAAAGCGTAGTATTACGTAGTTATAATTACATATTTGTCCTGAATAATTTCCTGGAGGGAAAAGAAAATTTCCATTTATTGTGTGGCTGCATTTATTGCAATGGCTAAGTATTACTGAAAAAAAAATCGTTCAAAGGTATTGCTCGGAATTATATAGTATTTTTATCTGTGAATTGAAGAATTAATTTATTGTATAGAACCACTCATTAGATATCTATGTACAATTGGACAAAAGTAAGCGATAATGAAGTAAGTAAAAAGGGTGAAGTATAATAGGAGTATTATGTAAGAAAGGAAGAAACATGGAAGCGCATTAAAGTAAAATACGACGCAAAGTGATTTAATTATCGGCAGATAACAGGATGGTGCTCTTAATGATAGGAAAGGATGAAAGGGCAAGATGAGGATAGCACTTGTTGCCCTATAGGAAAAGTGTCTTTCTCCTGAAAATTATGAGAGCTTAAGGAAACTTACTACATCATAACGTGCTTATTTTAAGCTATTAAACGACACAAAGCAGCGAATAATCGAGTTAAAAATTGACAGCCACTGCAACCTGTAACAGTAGATTTAATTGATCCAGATACGATGTTCGATGGGTATTGAAATACTGCCAGTTTCAAATGTTTCACTTTTACAACCAGAAATTGATCATAAAATCAGAGACCCGTTACGGGTAATATACATAGTATAAAGGGTCATGTAATACTGTGTTGCAAATTTAACTTTCATACTCTCGGCGATATCGTAAATCATTCCATACAGTGGTTATCGCGAGAAGTATCGTTCGAGTAATATTCCGAATTCATAACGTACGGAGAATTTACACAAGACAGACCGGCCGGAATTTTAGCCGTGCCAATCGGCGCGAGGCGAAATTTTCGAAAAACCGATGTCACAACTCGTAGACTGCTTTCAAAAGTTTCTGCGGGTATTCACGGCGGGGTTATGAATGTACAGTTCCGTAGACACAGAGCTGCCTCTCTGAAACGTGAAAGTAATATGTAATCCTGTCCAAACAAGAGCGAAATAAAACATTTCGCGCCGAGTAACATTTAATTTTGTTCCTGTGCCGTATGAAGTTTGAAATTTTATTTATGATTCTACTTAATTTAAAATTCGGAAATTTGATTCCGCAGCTCCTGTGAATTTCGACGGAAAATTGTGAATTCCGCTTGTACTCACAATATTGGCACTCGGACATTTGCTAACAGTAATGTACCATTTTCTAACGAATATATATAAACGGGACTGAAAATCTTTTCTTTCAATTTCATGTGGTTGCTTTTAGTAATTTATCTGACGCACCTTCCATCGATCGATCATTCTCATAATTTTCATTGTGAGGCGCCATACGTCTCGAAAATTCATTGTTTATTACGAAAGGGCTCAAGTAGAAATAACCAAGTTTCGAAGAAAGGTGATTCAAAGGCGCCACCCTGTGCGGAATATCAAGTAAAATTTCCTACATTTTCGGAATACCGATAAGCGCAATGTCCCAGTAAAATTGAAGATATCTTTGCGATTCTTAGGCACGTTCTTACCCGCATTTATGATTCCAAAATATCACATATTGTTAAATCAATATTTTCCCAGTATTTTTTCGTCGAACTCAAATTTACTGTTTGTGAGATGATAGCAGAGTCTTATACATAAGTAATAATTGGGTGAAATATAAAACAGTAAAAGATTTTAAAAATCCAAGAATGTTCTAATGTTGCTTTTAATGTAACAAAGTCGTTAAGGGATGAAATCAGTTTTTATGTTATTCTTGCTTTCCGCAATAATTTTATTTTGCATAAAGATCCGCAGTCTAGTAATAATACTCAAATATAAAATCGCATAAAATTAATATAAAAAATATTTATACATCTGTACAAATTCATTTACATATAATGGTTCTCCTGCTGCTGCACATGATAAATTTATGTACATATTCATGTCATAATAATTATGGCAATCTGTAGGAGAGATAGTTGCGACAGAACGATTAATAACATCCACTAAGTGTCCACGGTTTAGAGAATCAGCCAAAATATTCCCTGTACATAATTTAATTTTCGAGAAAGCTTCTTCAATGGGATTCATCTTTGGAGAATAAGGTGATAAAGATAACAAAGTGTGTTTTGTCTGACCAACACTATTACTTCACTTCTGAGTCACCTACGAGATGAGTTTAGGGGATGAAGTGAAAGGGTGAATTTCATTTGGTGCAAAAAGGTGAATATGACAATATAAAATAATTAATTTAGAGTGAAAACATGTATCAATGATGACGTAAGTAGAATAAGGGTCGTATGTAGCCAGGCCAGCAGCACACGTATCATACATCGGCAGACAAGTAGTATAAAATTACACAGAGCCAGACAATTAGCATTGAGATCAAACGTCATCGGACACAAGCTAATAATAATTCAAATTATTATTATAATTAACATACTAATAATAAGTCGGAAAACCAGCAAGGGAATTGATTACTGCCCTCAAGGCTGTAATTGCTACTAAACGAAAACAGATTTCTTCCTGCCTCCGGAATATCAAAAGCTCTAATAGTTGCAAAGTAAATGTAGCCAGTATCCAGCCAGACATGTAGAACAGGAGTGCGGGCAGTAAGACAAATAGAACAGCGGTGGTAGCTAGACAGACAAGTGGCGCAGAGACACCATCGAATCAGGCAAGTAGAATTAGGGTTGTTTGAGTGGATAAGTAGAATAGAGACCGAGTCGAGCCAGACCAGAACACGCTGACCAATTCTGGTATCCTCGGGAGAATAAGATCCTGCACGAGTTGGTACAGGATTCGGGCGGCGCTGTTACTACAATGGGTGAATTCTCTATGCATAAATAAATTGAAACCGCGCAATAGCAGCTTCTTATTCCAAATCACCATTTTCTATTGAGGAAGGCAACAGCCGATTCATCTGTTCGTAACTCTCCCTAATTTTTACACATATTAATGCACATTTACTCGAAGAATTTTCAGATAGTATAAGAAATATCAGATAACCGAGAAAACTCGTGTCGTTTTAATTCGATAGAACACATTATATACAAAGTAGTTCAAACACAATATTGAGGAAAATAGTCACTATTCCTTTCTTTGTTAAATGAGTTTACGCATACAGAGCTTCACTTTTAATGTACATAGACAGTTTCATAGTGATGAAACTCTAGTACACACAATAATAAATAATAATGTGTTCAGAAGAAAAGTAGGATAGTAAGGTATCTAAAAATGAATTATAACTTCAATATTAATTCCACAAAAGCTATAATTATTCTTCGCAGTCGTACCATAAAGCTTACGATTAGTATGCAAAAATCTTCAAGGGAAACGTATTTCCATCATGGCAATGGTAAATCTGTTATCGAAACGGATATATGTATTCGAGTTATGATTCACCATTCAAACATCCAAACGCATTACACGGTCAAAGGAACAGATGTGCTTTACGGTTCCCTATTTTTCCCGTCGGTCGGCTACCGGCGAACACCGTCCCGAATTTTCCGCGCCGCAGAAATAATTAAATCCTATCCGATGAATAAATTTTCATTGTAATGACGCCGCGCGGCAGGAACGCGCAGAATTTTAAATCACTTTCGCTCCGCATCAAATTCACATGCGCGAAATATGAATTCGTCGAATGACGCTTTTCAATTTGTACAAAAATTAAAAAAATAAAACCTCCCGGCAGTGTCCGAGTCACAAATGTACGTGTGCTCGGCGCACACGTGTAGTCAATCGAAATTTGTGACACGGCACCGGTGTTCCAGCTTGATTCTGCGATTTTTTCCAATCTCAGGAGGATTTCGCGGCCGAACGCGACGGACGCGTCGCGCGCAATTACGGCCGGCGGTAATGGGGCGTCGTGTGGCAGTTTATCGGCATCAATGACCAGTAATTATAATTAAACGTTAATCACGCAGAACCCGATTCCGCGTGTGCCCGTCGAAATTCGATTGCGTCGGATCGGGAGAGAGTGCACGGCACACACGGGGTCCGCTCTGTATTTTCCACTCGTTACGCTGTGATCCTTCCCGGAATCGTTTTTGCTTTTTAATGACCCAACTGCGCAAATTTGTTGGGAATAATGCCAGCTCTCGCTTGACTGCTGCTTTTCTAAATGGACCCGAGACAACAGCGAAAGCGCTCCATTGACTGCCCGATCGAAAAATTGTATGTTCATTTAATTATCAAGTTAAAGAAATTGAGGGTACGATAGTTGTGTGTAAAAATGTTGGTTAGTCAGTAAACAATTTATTATACGATGGAATTTTAATGAAAATCTATAAGTTTCTCCAAACTTTCGACTGTTAGTTCAGGTTGTATTTTTTATTTCCATATAAGTTGTACTATGTGGCTTTATTAATAATTTATATAATCTTTAATCTTTAACGCTATAATTATAGTGTTAAAACGGTAGTACATAAAACTTTCATTAGGACCAATTTAATGGTATCGATAAGAAGCATTTATGAGACACACAAGTAGTGTAACTATGTCCATAGTCAGACACGAATTTTTTTCAGCAGAATATTATGTGTGGATGGAAGTAACACAATTTATGTACATCTATAAATTTATGTGATACAAACATAAAACATTTGTAAAATGGTAAATCAATTATTTAATTTAATGATGTTATTCAAAACATATTTAAAAATGTACTACACTATGTACAGCATAATAGAACTCAGTTGCAGGTTTAGGTGAGCTTGAATCAGTAGAAGAGAGAGAGAGAGAGAGAGAGAGAGAGAGACATGTAAGTAGTGTAGCCATTGCTTTGGTCAGACCAGAAAGACAATTCAACGAGGGTTACGAACAAACACAGAAACTTCCACTTCTAATGTACTTTATAATTAAACAAAACATTAACTTCTCTGTTAGATAAATAGACTCATGTGTCAGCAAGTAGAACAAGTCGTTCTATAGTCAGACAAATGCTAGCAGTGTGTTATACACCCAGGCACATTTTCCCGGGAAGAAACAACGCACCTTTGTCACAGTAAACTTTCTCCGATCTACAATTTGTCTTCCATCGGTTCGAAATGATGGCGAATAGTTAATCTACTCGAATGTTCAGACACGGGTTAGTAACAAATTGAAGGAGCATGTACGAAATCGAATTCTCGTTCGGAATGGAAATGATGACGTGCGGAAACTGTAAATTGATCCCAGACCGAATAATATATCGCGTTTCTCTCACCGGAGCGACAGCTACAACTGATCGGTTTGAGAATAAAAATTGAATGGTATACTTCGAGCATGAAATACTAGGCCGCGTGTCTTTGTTCCTTCCATTGTTTTTTCGGGACCGTGGTTTGTCCAATTTGTCTGGCACAATGTTCATTCAGCTGAAAGTAACGTTGGTTCTGTTCTTCTCAATTTGCAACCCTCTGGCTTTGTACTTAGAAAAATATCAAGTAATGTTTATCAATGTTGTATCCGACTTTTAAATGGTTATGTGCTTCAACAAATTGGCAGATATTGTAACAGAATTTAATTTACTAAATTAGAACATGTTAATAAACATATAATTCTGTCGAATCTGATGATATTTTGATACTTTTAAACAATGGCGATCATATAAATTCTTTGACCTTAAAAATATCTATTTTACCACCACTTTCCACACGAACTATTAGAAGGCTGGGCTGAGTCAATTTAATGTAGCTCTCAATAAAATTTAATTTTTTTTAAAATTTTCTCAATTTGTCCCTCCATGGTGAATTTTATAGAGAGGAAAGAGCTGAACGAATGAAGCTTCAAGGTCTGAAATAACGAAGAAAAGTAAAAGAGACAGAAAGGACACGATGCGTTCTACAGGGACACGATATTTCAAGCACGTTCGTGGGATCGGTAATCGGAGAGGGTTTACGTCTTCGACGCGTCGCCAGCCAGCTGGATTTATTCCGACCGATGGGAAGGGATTATTATTTGCCATATAAATTTGCATGGTCACTCGTCGGTTCGAAGATACAGCGAGAAAGATGACACTAGGAGACGAATGAGGTTCGACGGGGTGAACACTCTCGTAAATCTCGAGCGAAATCTAAGATCCGTAATTCTTGCTTACGAGTTCTACGCTTGTTCATTCGTTGGAGCTGATGATATTCGAAAATCCCGTATTTTTATTCGCCTCCGTCAAAAGTTACAGTTTTGTTAACGAAATATTGGGTGCAGTTCAAAATAAACGTCGAACAATTAATGACGCGCATTGTATATAAACTTTCGTTCCAGCAGAAACATTCAGGCTAAATTAACCATACAACAACTCCCCGAGTGCAATATTTTCGGGGTTTAAAGGAACGTTTTTTCCTGTTGCGTTGTGAACGCATCGGTGCACGATGGATGCAGAAAATTCACAGTCAACTGATAATTGCGTTCTACATTGTGCTGGAACGCCAATTAGTAACATCGATGGAGCTGGTTCCCGGGAACCGGAAGATGTGTACCGCAAAACGAAAGGGTTACGTCGAAATGACGTCATAATTCCGGCGGCGGGTTCGACCTTTGGCTCTTTCGAGCATGCTTTCACCCCGGTATGTCAGGCTTCTCCTTAAATCTTCATTTCTATAAATCCGTTTTCTCGTTCCGCGGCTCGAACACAATGGCGGTGGCCCGGTCTCGAGGCAAGCCGGGATTCGTATTAATGATCCTTTCATTCTGAAGCCTGGTGCCGGTTC
The DNA here is from genome assembly GCA_028455605.1 of Lasioglossum malachurum. NCBI lineage: Eukaryota > Metazoa > Arthropoda > Insecta > Hymenoptera > Halictidae > Lasioglossum > Lasioglossum malachurum. Next base: position 19,268,950 of record CM052316.1, read on the forward strand.
CATCCCAATGGGCATAATGTACCACGGAGGAGAATTAATATCGTGAAAAATTCGTCAGTCGTAGCCGCCACGGTGGATACAGGCTCCCAAGTGGCCGGCCAGCGATTTCGTAATGGGCCACCGTATTTTACTTGTCCAAGAATCGATTAATTCTGCTTATCGTGGCTGCCTCTAATTGGGGGAAGTTCGTTGACACGTCGCACATCGGTGATTTCAATTATTGACTGCTCGACTGTAGGCGCGGATCTCGACCGACCATTTCGACTCGTTTCACTCAGTTCTATAACGGATATTGCAATGGATCAGTACTTCTATTATTTTTAACTACCAGCAGATCTTTATTCAAAATAATAATTGTCTGTCATTTACAAGAAATAGTAGTTAAATGAAAATACATTCCCTCTTTTAGTCATTTTAACGCTTTGCAGTTCGAGCTATTTAACTCGAAAATTAAAAATTTTTTCATCTTATGAAAAATTAAATGTGTAGTAATTGAGTAGATTCTGACATATTTAATAACGTAAACAATATAAGTAACAGTAATTATATTTCATGCCTATTTAAAACTGGTGTTATGAATGACGTGCTTTATGCATTCATGACAAACCAAATAGTTGCGTGATAAACTAGTATGTGGGGTGAAGTAAGAATGCATTTATAAACCATAAATCGGACAAGCGGTAGATACTAATTAAACATCAATGAGTCACGAATCAGTGATATTTTTAAAATACTGTGGTTATTTCCCAGACATGACGATAGACGTTTCTATTTAGATGTTCTATTTTGATGCGATGAAACTGACGAGTAATTGCACTTAATACGTGTCTTATATAAGAATGAAAACCAAAATGAATTGTGAGATAAAATAGTATGTGTGAATGCCATGGCTAGGTATGTAGAACGAGATAGCTTTGAATAGACATGCAGTATTGGGCAGCACAGTCAGACAAGTATGATGGTGACAATCCGGTAAGTAGTAAGGGATTGCTCCAGTCGGACAGATAGTATAATAGGTCTATGCTAGTGCAAGTAGTATGACCTCGCCATAGTCAGACAGAGATGGTAAAAAATAACTTATGAATTCTAATAACAAAGTATTTCTGTAACAATAGAAATTATCAAACCGTACTTGTTGCTATTAAATCAATAAGTACAACCTGCTACCACTTCCAGCCACATCAATTATGCAGTAGCATTATTCACGAAGCAGGTCCTTCAAAGAAATCGATGAATAATAATAACGTTTGAATACTTAAAACGAGGCTAAACCATGAACATTTCTCTGGTTCTGGGTTAAGTTTCGGTTGGGTTAAGCCCCCTTTAAAATCCGTTCCACAAACGCGAACAGCTTCTAAATGTACCGAATGGGTTATTTGAACGATAATGTGAATTCGCCGCGCAGTAAAATCATAATACTCGATTATACGAGACGTTTTATAAATGAGCTGGAAGTATGTGTGACACATGTTTCGAGGGTGTAACGGTGGAACATATTATAATGTTTCCTGGAAACTCGCCAGAATGCAAGTATTCATACCAGCAGCGGTTGCCAAGAGCACGGGAACGTCTAAACGGTCCCCGTGTAATCTATATTCTTTATGACACAGCGTCGATACGGTCGCGTGTTCAATTAAACTATCATCGTTGCTCAATTAGCACGCGTACTAATGATATCGAGTCACTAATATATCTTGCTATATTTTCTTCATTGATTTGCAAAAAAATCGGTATTTTATATATCATTTCTTACAAAATATTTTGCAGTATTAAACACTCTGCGGGCTGACCATAGTTACCCTATTCTACTTGTCGGGACAGAACTATTCCACGTGGTTGCACGATTTTAACTATCCTATTCTACGTGTTTAAGATTGCCCCAATTTAGTTGCCGGACCACTGCCGTACTATTCTACTCGTCTGATCATTTGTATCCAGTGCTGCTCGCCTGATCTCGCTCGTGATGCTGCACTTGGCTGATCATCGCTATTGTGTTTTACTAAGCATGGATATAAAATTCCTGATCATTATTATCCAATAGTACTTGTAAGACCATTGCCCAACCTATTCTACTTATCTTATAGTCATTGTCGCAGAATACTTGTCTGACTGTAGCTGGTTCTTTCCACTGATCCCAATATAGTCTTCTTACGCCAACATCACTCTTTTATTTTACGTGGCTTGCTTCACACTATTCGTCTGAATATGAGTGTCTCATTCCACTTGTCAAAATACAACTGATACCTGGTTATTTCTGTGGCATTTATCGTCCGAGTCTCAACTTTATTCGGTTCTTTTTTTAAATTATAGATGTGACACTGTTTCATCAGTTCGAACAATTTTCTGCGTCCTGACAGAAAATTTTCATTACTTCTTCGACCACTTCGTATTTTCAATTGCGTCGTCACGCATGATTCTGTCAATGTCAATTGTATTGATATGCAGGGTGGCCGGGAATAGTAGTACAACCACACAAAATTAGAAAAAAATTTGATACAGCATTTTTCACCTGAAGCTTCGTTTTCGAAAAAGTCAAGTTTGAATGTGATGGGAAATGACGCGCCTAATTATGACAAACCAATTCTACATCCTACACATCCTAAAGCACACGAACCAGACTTTAAATTTGATTTCCTCGCAAACGAGGCGTCAAACGAAAAGATGTTATTGCATTTTCTCGATTTATTTTTACATGTAGAATCACCTCCTGCTCGGTTGCACTACCATGTCCACCCCACCCTGAACTAACTGCATAAATGTGTGACGGTACGAGGCATTCTGTGCTGAAACCGAGTACAGCTGCTCAGAGACATAACCACACCTTACCACCAATATCTCTCGAGTATGAAAAAAATGTAACTGCAGTAGAAACTTGTTACGCACGCGTTTCCTCGCGGGAATAAATTTCAAAAGCCGCAACCGCTCTGTAAACACAACGTAGTCGGTACCATCCGGAACACTGGCCTGAATCTGGAAAGTTTGCGGTGTCCTCATAAAAGGCGTAACAAATTTCTCGCGTGGCCCCCTTTTTTCGGCGCAAAAGTTATATCCCGTGCATACGTTATTCAAATTGCCACTCGAAGTTAAGGCATGTGTGCGCGCACGCGGCACTGCGCTAGCGGGCTCGCGTGCGTTCCGCTTTCAAAATCGCGGCGGCTACCTTCCAAACGGATGCCTCCTCGGTTTTCCCACCACGTGAAATCTTTTTCCCGCTTGTGCAGCACAAACTGAGTCACAACTATGACGCTCTCTCGTCCCGCCCACAACGCTCATTGGTATGCGGGCTCACGCTCCCGCCGCGAGACCGGCGAACATATCTCGACTAGGCGCCTGCAAAACGTCGTATATACTCGCAAGGGCCGACGACTCGGCTGTGCCGAACTGTTTGGCCGAGTATGTGCTAGATACGCTATTATATTGTGCCGTTACTAGCTCACGTTCGGCGATAAGATATCTCCCGGCGTCGTCTTTTAAGTCTCTCGAATTTCTCTTGGCCTATTTTCGAACCGGTAATGGGAAGTTCCCCGCTGCTGCTATCTCTTCGAGTCCTGTTCGAAAAGTTTTTTCTCCGGCTGAATACCATCATCGTTTGTGACTCGATGACAAAAAGCGATTCACAGGAAATCGAACCAGCTCAGGTAGAACGAAATTTTGATGAAGTAAACGCGATCTCCAAATACCTTCTCCTCATGCTTCGATGGTTGCGAATGATCAAATCTTTACGTTTCTTATAATCAACTTTACACATTTTCTTACGGTACCATGGTGCAGGGATTGTAATCCAAAAATATTGCAGACGAGTTTATGTATTTATAATCATTGCTGATTTTCTGAATTGCTGTGTGAATGAAGGGTCCATCACTCATTGACACGTAATTAGTAAAATTCTAAAAAAAATTGTTGATTCTAAAAAAAAATGTGTTTTTTATCATTTAAAATAACAGCTCTTAATGGAAGATCCTGTAGAATATTTTCATTACATATGACTAGGTTGTGGATGTTTATGCAATCCTCATAGAAGAGCCTGTAGAACTGAATTGATTTACTGAAGATTTTTTTCGTGGACGCGAACATTATTTGGAAATTTTAAGGAACAGTTTCGATTTTTATTATTTTATTTATCGAATTGGAAACGTTCTGAAAAATTTAAAATCAATGTGAAAGAAAGATCTGCTGTTACAAGATGTCCGGAACGATCGAAATAGGCGCTAATGCGAGAGAAGAACTGTCACGGGTGTATGTTCCCATAAAATAGCTTATTGCATGTCTGGCAGTGGCTGCACGCGAAGATTTTAGGGGAATTCTAAGCGTGCATCGATGATATGATAGCGGTAGGTTTGACACACTGTCGACGGTGATAGATCGATCATCAAGTTGTGTTCCTAGCTATATATAGTGTGAACAGTATAACATATATAGTTATTCAAACCAGGAATTCTATACCAGGAATTTAAGTCAAAAGTGCCAATAACTACTGCAGTGTCAGCAGTAGTACAGTTTACCCTAGTACATCCTATAAAAGAATGTGACATCTATATATACCCATAAATTATTAAAATGCTCACATTCACATAAAGCACAGATTTATATTCCGAGTGTGCAAGCTAATCCACGTGACACGTAACACACGATGCGCGTGATGAATAGATAATAAAGAAATGTCTGTCCGTCATTCGACGAACAATTCCAATGTAGAAAGTGTTTAATTTTCTTGAGTGGCATCCGGGGTTATTTTTACAAACGAAAATTCTGAAGAAACCCCGCGATGTATATCTTAAATTAACGCGCCATTTCCGCTCGGTGTAATCTATTATTCGTATTAACAACGCAGTTAATTGGATAATTAATGAGATAATGGGCGGAAATGAAATTCGACCGAGCGCCTTGGAAATATTTAGCGCTGAAAATTTTCATTAGTGATGAAATTATACAAAATTTTACTGAAACAGCCGAACGAAGTGTTTACAATAATTACGTCTTCGTAACAATCGCGTTAGAAAATTCCTCTAAAAGTAACCACCGGCAGAAATAGTTAAACCAGTCAGAACCAAACGGGCTCTTCTGTCCATAAAATCCACAGCTGGGTCGAGTAATTCGTTAATGCACCAATCATTATGAATGAACTCTGGCGCGCTGTCCATAATGTTCAGCTCTCGTTGATAATTAGCCTCGTTCATCATCGGCAGCGGTTGTTCCTGAAAAATGAAGAATATCACCCTGCGGGACGTACAATTTTTTATCACATCCGATGTCATCGAAACGTCACGGAGAATGTCATCGGTCGGGCCGACAGCTGCCAAACGCTGAGGGCGTCTCTTAAATAAATAATAAACGTCGATGCATCGTTCCCTGCTGATATTCCGGCGGCGATATACCGCCAGTGGCGAGTTCGGTGTCCTGGCTGAGCGCGATCGATGATATTAACGGTTAAATGGAAAATGCATATACCACGGTAAAACGGCAGTTATTTAGGTCAGGTGCGGGTGTGTAACGAGTTGATCGCGATAACGTTATTACACGACGAATAAGACCGATCGCACTCCGCCAGAGGAGGAGGAGGAGGAGGAGGCGGTGGAACGGAAACCTCGGCCGCGAGCGCTCGCGCGCGTAAGCGTGTTTCCACGGAATAAGATTTCCGGAATTTTGTAAAATAGCGACTCCGGGTGGAGATTCGATATTGCGGAATTTCGTGGAATAGCTGCCGGAGGAAGTTCAGTGTTCCAGGGACGCCGCCGACACCGGAAGCAGAAGCGCGATATTTTCCACTTTCCTTTCCTTCTTCGCAACGAATTCCTCCCTCCCGACGCTCCCCTGCCCGAGCTCGCTCCCATTTTTCGGGAAGAACGGTACGTTTTCTTCGTCATCCAATTACAAGCCTTTCTCGAGAAGATAAACCAAGCGGGATTGAAGTGTTTTGAAAATCGAACCGCCCGTGCTCTCGCTGCATTCGACTCCCGTGTACATTCTAATCACCACTCACTTTCTGGCTTGCGCGAAGCCAGCGATGCCACAATTTACCAATCACGCTGTTAAGCGTCAGTCATTTTTGCGAAGCCCTCCCTCCACGTTCCATTTAGTCGCACGACAACGTTCGATATTCTACATGCTCGGTAAATGCTCGCTTTTGCTCTACACATCTCGCCAGCGCCGGCGTTCATTGTCTGACGAGTGACCCTATTCTACTTGCTCTGCGGGCAACTGTCTGTTTTACGTGTCCTGAGAGTTTCTGCGTCCATCCTGATTACCTGGAAAATCTCTGTACCTAATCTACTTGCCTAGATTGCGATTATCTCCCTTACCTTTGGACCAACAGCAATTGTGTTGTATCTGACCACGGTCGTCCAATCTATTAGCTCCGATAGGATGGCTGTGCTCGACCCTGACGATTTCATTTCAATTGTCTGACCATGATTGTCTCGTTTTACCTAGTTAAACATGATGGATTTTCTCTGATTGTCTGGCGATGATGGTAACTTTGTACTTGTCCGACCGTCACTGACCTTTTGCACTATAACTTCCCTATTTCAGTTATCTGACCGGGGTTTCATCGTGCGAGTTGTATCATTGCGATTATATTATTCTACTTGTCTGAGTATGATAGTCTTATTCTACTTATGCAATAACGATAGCCTTATTCCCATTGTCTAATTTATGATGTCCATATTGCATTTGTCTGTGCATGGCCGTCTCATTATAACAATCCCTAAAGAAATATGTAAGGAAATTAATGAGCTTCGTCCGAAGTTGATTACTTTACCATTTTTAATAGTTTCGAGACGCGTGCGTAGTATATAATAAATAATAAAACCTCTCTCTCTTATCGTTTAGAACTACCTGATTATTTCCCAAGGTCTAGAAATTATACTTAAAAGTCCTTAATGTGTCCCTCGTGTGTGTGTGTCAAATCAATACAATAATAATTGATATGTACAATAATGAGATTGATAAAATCATAATTCCGTTTGGTAATTATTTGACTTCGAATACAGTAATAAATATTTACACTGCACGTTGATCGGACATTTGCATTATTCAATTCCTCCAGAGGATTAGGGGATATACCATAAAAAGACGTAAAACAGGCAAAAAGTGATTGACGACCGAAGACAATACAAAAAGGAATTTCCTCGATAGTTTGCCGGAGCTATAGAAGCAACAGGCACGTAGTTGACGATAAAAATGACAAGAATTAATTTATTCAGACTTTGCGTGGTTCCTATTATTATAACATGTGCTCTAATTAAAGAGAGAGAGAGAGAGAGAGAGATATTTATTAAATCATTTCTTATGAAGGCATCTTCATAATTTTATTAATTGTGAAATAAATAAATCTGGAACCGGTTATTCGGCCGGTAGTGGTACGTTTAGTGTTAATTCAAACAATGTTACTGCTTTTCTTTGCACTGAAGTATATTTCCATTAGTGCTATACAATTTCTATGTAGAATTATATGAAGTATGTTTGGCCCGTTTGCGAAGTATGTGTATCCATGCACTAGAATGATGCTACACAGAATATCTCCAAACGAGAGGTTAAACATTTACAATAAATTCTGTATCTCTTGACATTCCAAAAGTCGCGTTCGAATTTTGGTCAAGCGTGTAGTATCAATCGATGGAACTGGGTCAAAAATTTTATCCGTTATTCAGAATTTCTACTTAATATAGGGACGAATACATTCGCAATAATTTTCAGCATCGACTTATTCGAAAATGAAGATCTGGAGACATGTTTATTTTCATTCTTTCAAATTACTTTTTCACGCAGATTCATCCCTTTGTTTTGCTTCGTGATGTTTTGAATATTTGTCATAAATATACACCAGTTAAACGCAGAAGTAGCCTACCCTCGTCAAGGGATGTCGAACAGCATTGCTATCGCGCAAAATACACTAGTACGACCGAAACAACTCGAAGGAACTGGTAGACGAAAATGAATTTTTCCCGTGCTGCAACCCACTCGCTGATCTTGGCAAATGTTTGATTTGGATCGTGACGGGTGTGTTTTTAATCTCTGGTAGTTCTATACACATACAGCTGGCTTCGCTGCGACGCTTTGTTGCGTCGGGCTTCCTCGAACCCGGAGGTCTTTCCCTACCTTCCAATCATAGTAGTCCAAACACTGTTTGAGAACGCAACTATATTTCTTCAGTGCAGTAAATCAAAATGAAGAACCGTAGTTTTCCACTTTGTTACCGAAATTTTGTAAGTGCCTGCTCATTACTGTAGAATATAATCATAGTAATTTGTATCCTTGTAAACTTTGTCCATATGTTATTAAGGAGAAATACGCAAATTAAATTACGATCATTACTGGTTTTATTTTAGGTTTTAGGCCTGCGTGGATCTGGTCGCCAGATGTGATAGGAAAGGAATATGGCAAGGAAAAACGGAGTTTTGTAAAGCCAGACAGTTGACTGCTTTTGACTGCGAATGCTTTTCTTTGTCATTTAACTAGCCGTTTCGCTAAAGACGCAGTCATGAATCAAAAATAGTGTCCGGGCACGGTCGTTGTCCGCTCAAACCGCCGAGGGTTTTACTGTATTTTAAAATCGACTTTGGGGGTTCGTTAGGAGATTCCGCGAATGTTTCTTCCGGTGGTCAAGGATATTGTATACAATCATGGACGGAATTTGCGTGTGACCATGAGTGGGGTTAACTTCTGATTGGGCTTGTAATGCGGCAGCGTATCGGGATTCCGGTGTCGAGCAAGGTCCCGGATTCTGAGAACCGTGCAGCTGCCGGACTTCGTTCCCCTCCGCCGGGAGTAACGTATGCATGAAAGGAATTCTGATGAAAAGATACTCAAAATTGAATTTACCATAGCGCCCGGCCAGTATCGTCGTTACGTGGAACACTGTTTCAGCTGGCGCGCGCGGCGGCGACTGGCTGCTGGTGCTCGAGGGTCCAGGCGTTTATGTAACGCTGCCTCTCGCTCTCGGGTTGCCGCCTTGCTTGCGCATGGACAATTTTCCTGTGCTCGTTAATGACTTACACACCGCTCGGACATTTGACCCTTTCCCGCTTGAATAATTGACCGGATGGTCTTCCCTGCTACAAAGCGTTTTCATTCGGATCCCGGCCGGGGATATTCGGTGTAACCGTGAATAACTTCCCACTTGCGAATTTTTTCTTTCCGCCGCCACCATTTACAATTTACATTAAGTCCATTACGTCCGCTCGACCTTTTTGCGCACCGACTTTGCGCACTTTTCGGCCCTGCGGAACTTTCATTCACCAAAGTCCGCGACCTAACCCAATCTTAACTCGGGCCACGTAGAATATTATACTAGTAGTCGTTTCCTATTCGAAAGTTCTATCATGTAAGTCGAGCCAATGAGTTTCGCGTTGATTTTACTGTGTGCGGAGATGGTGGAATTCTTCAGGAGAACCGTTTAATACGGTAGAACCTCAATTATCCGAACGAAACGGTCAAACATAAAATTTCGTATGTTAGTTACTTAATTACAATGCTGGATTCAACCTTTTTTTAAGTGTACAATAAATAATTGACTGATTAGATTGAAGGTAATATGACGGGTTCTAATATTTTTAATATACGATTATTGAAATTGTAAACATACATCCATAAGGAATTATTTAATAAATTTATTTCTTTGAGTACATATCATTTAGAACTTTACTTTTATAAAGTAATGTAAAATAGCCATTTTTTTCTTTTCATTACGTTATTTTCGACCTATTTTAAATATATTATGGAAGAAAATAAATTTTTATTTCACTCTCTCTCTCCAGTTTGCTGCAATTGAAGTAGAATATTTTTATTTTGCATAAAGATCCGCAGTCTAGTGATTACATTAATTTCATAGAGTGGCCAGAATAACAAAAAATTTTCATGGAGGAAATGCTGAGTTAATTTTTCATTTTAAATGTAATTAATATGTGGTTTATTGGTTTACCATTTCGTGGAATACACTGAAAAAGGGGTGGAGAACTATGCAACAGTACAACACCGCATCCGTCTTATATTATACAAACAGATTTAGAGAAACGCTGCATAAATCGCGCAGTTTCTGCAGTTTCGCTCAAGTTTCCCAGTTTAATGTATTTACTTGACACACCTCATCCCCGTGGAGCAATCGCGTTGACAAAGGCGTAGAATTTCCTTGACTAGCGAGTAGAACGGGATGCTAAACAAAGGGAAACATTTTGTTGCAGCAGTCGTCTCGTGTTCTTTACTAAATAAATGAAACCTCTCTCTTTAAATACGTGCAATCCTCTTTCAGAGCGATAAATTTTCCGCGGCCTTAAATCTCCTAATCGCTCTAACTGATTATTAATTCTTCTCTATATTGTCGATTCCATTCAAGATTTAATTATTCTCGAATCGAATCGTGACTGATAATCACGATTAGACCAAATGCACAAAATTGTGTTAATTATAAACTATCGATTCGCACCTGTTTAATAAGTCGATAATACTCTTTAATTATTAGTGGCATATGAAATGTGGCACGTTTTTAGTTGCAGCACACACAATTGGCTTTCTATTGAACTCTAAATGGGTCACCGTGATCGAAGCAAAATTGTTTAAACATATATACATGTATGTTACCATTAATCGACTGAGTTTTGGGAGATAAATCATTGAATGTCTATCCAATATTTGGAGGACAATATTAATTCATTTGACGAATGAATTCTCCTAAAGATATTAAATTTAACTTGCTAATTAATTCGAAATATTCACATATCAAATTTCAATTTTAGTTTCACCAAGTTAATTGGTTTCACAGTCAATACAGACAAACATATGAGTATCCTTCTGACAAGAACACAATGCAAAGTAAATTTAATGGTGTAACGTAATCAAACGTAACGACTATCTTTCGTCGCGAATAATTAAATTTCCAATAGTTAATTTGTTTTTCCCTCCTTCTGTTCATCAACGTACGCGTCGTGCCGATTCAATTTACTTCATGATTTCTATCGATAATAATCTACAATGTGTATTGGATTATTTTCTGTTGTTGCAAATACACGTAAATATTTTCATCCTGATTTCTTCCACCGTGATTGTTTAAAGATAGCATCTTTTAAATGCATTACGTATAGAGAGTATACAAATTACACTAATGTGCAAAAGAAAGAAGCGCACCCGGCCATATTTAATAGAAAAGCGTAGAAAATCAAATAAGAACACAGTAAGTTTTGGAAAAGGATTCCGCTGTTTAATTGAATAGTTCTGGGAATATGTGTTATTGCGGATTATCAAATACATTAAAAGAAAGAAATCAATCATTGTATAATACAATTTCTATATATATATACATAAAGATATTGTTTGTCATTATATTCCCAGCCTTCCAGTTTTGAACATTTGTATGTATTGCCCGCGTACAAATGCCTTAATTACAATATGCAACCAATATTACTTTCTAATCAGTTATTTTGACTTTATTTTCATTTTGACTTGTAATTCCCAACCTTCTAATTTCAAACATTTGTATGTATCGCCCGAGTATAAATTTCGATCAATTAAACACTATAGCTACGAACTTGTAATTGATAATTTTGAGATTAGACTGCGAGTACATGAAATTAAAAATTGTTGAAATATTTAAAAAATTGAAGATGTCAATGTATGATTTCTCCTCTATTAAAATGATTAAGGGGAAGAGTACCACGCAATTTGATTTTTACATTTTGCAATCGATGCAGACAATTTTTATTTTGCATCAAGATCCGCAGTCTGCTTATCAGCGATCTCATCAACTGAAAAATTGCCTGTTCAACAGCCTAGTACAGAAGTTTCACGACTCTAGAAATGGTCCCTAACCAGGGACTCGACTTAAGTACTCTCAACTGAAGACGATGAACCAACCCAGATCTAACCCAGACTTTGAAAAAATATTAACGAAACATTTATCATTGAGAAATTGCCAGTTTAACGGGTTAACGGAAACGCGCGCGCATGAGTTTCCCGACTCCGAGGATGACTCTTATTTTTTGTTTCGGAGTAATTCACCTTCACCTCGAATTCCTTCTATTTACTTCTTTCCTCGGGCACGTTCCGGACGCTTTAGCGTTCCTTTGAGTGGAGGTGAATTCGCCGGTGCACACGCGGAGCGGCGTCGTGAATGATTAAGCGGCCGGCGGTTTAGGGTACACAGTCGAAAATCGACGGAGTCGTAAGCACCGCTAAAAAGATCGTCGACGCCGTGTGAACTTCTTTACGGATAACCTGTACATGTGGCTGTGTGTGACGGTGTGTAGAACGCGGTGCATATATGCTGCAGCTTTGTGCGAGCTCCTACCCGATTAAAGCTCAGCGAATCGCGGGACGGTCCTTTGTCGTCGGCCCTCGGAGCGGAAACGGGGGAAAGAAAAACGTTAACGTAGGAAAATTCCTGTCGGAGGCGGCGACGAATCCCCGGGGACAATCAAATGTATGTGTCACGCGCGATCATCCGACAAATTGTTCTTTATACAGCGGTAGATTTCGCCGTGGGACGTTGTTTAAGGGAAGCAGGCATTTTTTCGGTGCAGTAGAACCTCGCTAGTTGCAACCTCCTTTATTCCACGGAATCCTTGGTCGTGTGGCATACCAGCGACTCCCACCACGAGCTGTTAGGTTCTCGAACTCGTGGTGGGGATTCTGGAAGCTTCTACTGTCAAGGGTAGCTTTTTTTTGGCCGAAGGCTTACTTGAAATTTCTTATAATAATTTAATTATAATTTTAATTTTAGAAAGATTTTCAAGTTGAAATGAATTTTAGAAGAATTATTATAAAAACGTAAGTTAGTTATATACCTATTGACATTTCAAGGCTCCTCTTGGCTGATGATTTTCTATGTACTGAGAAAAATGACTGCTCCACTTAAGAGAGATTCTTGGTGCAATAGGTCCAAAAAATGGATATTTTCTTGCATACATAGTTCGAAATTTTAAAAGCGTCCTCCTAAAATTTTATAATTGTATTTGTGACAGTAACGAAGTTATAGCTCGTTTAGTGTGAAGCGCCAGAGGCTGGTGATAGGGAGAATTTAAATTTTAAACGCGTTCTATAGTGATTTACGGTGCACTAAAAATGATTATTATTGTACATTACTTTATAGAAATAACGTGGATGTACTTATTGAGATTTCTAGCAATTTTTAACACGATATATGTGTGTCCCAAGAAGTAAATACATTTACTATTCGAAAATTTAGAACCCCTAATGTTAACCTAATTTTAAATTTTTATCTCTAACGCTTATTGTAACAATCGAACTCAAATTTTGAGTATCGCTTCAACATATGTGTAACTATGTCGGTACCCGAATATATTCTTTTAGCTAATTTTCGCAGCCCCTGAAAAACAAAACGGTTATTTGTCAATTTTTCAACGTTCCCCTTTCTTTTCGACAATACAATTTGTAATCATGCTTCACAGACAAGTACACGTACGAATTCTGTTTGTATTAATAATTTCTGCTAAATTATGGGTTGGTAACTGTATGGGTTCGAAAAAATCGTCGATGTCTAGGCCTACGTGTTTTTCGCTTCGGAAATGATTTCGCTCCGCGGAATATTGACAAAGACAATGTTTCAACATAAAATGAAACAAATATTTAAACGAACCGAAGAAATTCGATATTTGGTATCTGAAATTTAAATATTTGATGCTTGAAGCGTGAAACCTGAAACTCTGCGACATGTTTTGTCCAAAATATGAAATTCAAAACTGAAAATTGCAACTCGATATTGACAATTCGATCTTTTAAGTATTTGAAGAAAGATACAGTGCGCGCTACCTCAGGCTGCAGGATTTGATATAATAGTACAACAGAATAGAACGAAGCTAAAACTAACAGATTGTTAAATCGTTTTACGTACTCATTCAATTGTATAATAAGCAACAACTCTATGTCTGACTAAATACGATTTGCAGCAATCATTACGTTATATATATAATTATTATCTATATTATACAATAAATATGCAAAAATTAAACTTGAAGGACACATGACACATGCATCTTATGCGCACTTTGTATAGTATAATATAGGCTTCTATTGGAAGTTTATAAGAGCTATATCTTAATAACTTATACGAAATCACGTACTAAAACACTACAATATAAATGCATGATTAACTCATAATAAACGAGCCAATTTATTGTAGGTAATGTTGAGTTCATTCTCAAGTTTCATTAGCAAGATAAGACGTTTTCTACTTAAACAGCTCGTCATTTTGAAAGCGTACTAAACTCTCCGATAAATTAGAAATGCAGGTAATTTCAGCACCAATAACACATTATTAGCACGCAAAAATTTCGCCGAGAAGTCCGCGTTCCAGCGGACATCGAAAGGAAATCCTGGGAAATCGAAAGAAAGGCAGCAAATGTCCGATACCATCCTCGAATTTGTATCCGAAATAGGGTGCACGATTCGGTTCATCTCTTAAGACCCTTTCAACGGGATCCCGAAAACACGTGAATGCCCGTCCTTCGAGTCCATTTCCTCCCCCTTTTCTTTTCAACTGGGTAAAATCATCGTCGCGCGACGGCTTTTAAATGGAATTCTTCGATTCCGCGAGAAACTCTATATCGGGGTCTGGCCCGTGAGCCTAAGGGAGCGTTTTTGACGAATGTCGTGACTATAATTTCTATTGACCGTGCCCGGTTTCCCTTCTAAAAAAGAAAAGTGGGGGGTAGAACACGGGGAGGGGAGCATTGAATGGGTCCCATGGAAGCTGGAGAAAAACTTAAACGCAGCTCTTGAAGCCTCTACACGGTTACGTTTCTTTCGTATTTCTGTAGGGGAATCAGAAATGTGTACACATCGCTCGGTCGTTACGTTATACTGTCGCGGATTCGTGTAGAATTTAAAGTCTCAAGCAGCGACAGCCGTGGAGCGAGTTTAAAATTAAGGCAGTGGCGGTATCGTGGTCGCTGTGCACTCAGGAATTTAATAGCCCCGTGTAAGTACACACTTAGGGGCGTATTACCGCGAGCAGGGAGCTCGAGTGTTCGGCTGCAAAGCGTTGAGAATGAGGAAAGAGTATTGTAATCACTTTGCCGTAGCATCAAGATAATGTTACGCTAACCGAGAACAGATTTCTTACTAATTAACAACCTCGAGATGACAATCTTTGTTTACCTGGCCCATCGTAGCTTCCACCGACGCTCCGCCTCGCTATCTGCACAGTGCTCGCCGAAAATTGAATTACTCGAGGCACACGGTTGTCTGGAACAGCCAGTTTATTCTCGACACTCGGCCGGATTTATTTATTTACTTTTTACGGATTTATTATGCGCGACTCTCTGAGCGGAAACAAGGCTATTCATTATTTTCGCTATTCTAAGTGGACAAGTAACTGTCAAGTCTGTATGCTTTTTGGATGTGTGTCTAACGATGATGAAAAAATTATCTCGAGCTCATTGCGAGTGTCATCTTAATGCTATCGTTACTTTTTTGCATAACGTTGATGCGCGATACAGTGTAATGCAACGTGACGTAAATATGATGCTGACGAAATTGCTTTTCATGCAGCAACTACACAAAGCTTATGGCAAAACGTGAAAGAATAACTACAGTTTCAGAAAAGTGATATCATATTTTTTATTCATTTCCATACTGCTTTTTGACATATAAATCCATTTTCACACATTTTATTAATTTTTGGTTACATTTTAATGACTCGTCTGATTTATCGAGAGTATTTACAGTCATGTGAGTGTAAAAGAATTTTTCTTTTAAAGTATCATTTTAAAAAGCGCAACATAAAAAATAGGGAAGATGTTGTCAATCAAAAGAACCGGGAACTATTTTTAAAAAATTTACAATTTATTTTTTGGGGACTAGTTGGACTAAAAATTAGATTAAAAAATTAGATTCCCGCTAAGAGAATAGTATAAAACGACAGCATGAAACGTTTTTGTATTATCGAATTTCTCAGTTAGAATCACTCTATTGGATCAACGAGATTAAAATTGCATAACGCAATTATGTGGGGTATTTCTATACACCTGTTCGATCACATGAATCGAATGCAAAATGTAGTTCTCACGTCCTAGAAAATCGTTTCGTAAATGCCTTGTTTCGAGAACTATACATCTGGTTTTCTCTTGCGTTATATTTACCTGAAAGAGCCATCTTCCCTAGGAATAAAGACATGTTTGCTAAAAATTGTAATGGACATACAACTTTGTAAAGACCAATTGGAAATAGGCCGTCTGCAATTTACACTACAACAAAACAAACAGTAATTACTGTTTTAATCTTTTATTTCATTTTGGAATTTGGGGAAATGGAATTTTTAATTTTAATCTCTTTTCCATGTACTATAACCACTGGTACACACTTTATACATAGATCAATGTGAAACCCATAAATTGAAGATATCGTTCATTCGTAAGAAAAGTGACATAAGTCAGAAAAAGGAAATTTTACAGAAGAGCCATTTAGAAAATTACCTAAAATTGCCAATGTTTCTGATTGTATATCACCAACTTAGAAATGTAAAATAATTTGTTATTACGTAGGCACTGGGTTAATTGTCATGTATATTAGTTATAAAGTACACCACAATTTACATATTAATTATTATACTTTTTTTAGAAGTACATTTCGATTTGTGTCACTTTTCTTATGAATAAACGATATCTCTATAGATATAGATCGTCAGAATTAAATTTACAGAAGTCAGAATAAAATATAAGTTTGATTATTAAATGTTGTATCAGTTATCGAAGAAGTTTGAACCGCTTTAAATTTTGAATTGACTTCTCCGAACATGTTTAAATCTTTCGTAATATTAAGCTTGTCGTTATACTGAGTTCCAGAGACTCCATAATAAATAGAAGAAACCGGGGGAGTGTAATCGTCGATTATTCACTTCCATCATTGACTCGGATGATTCACGGTGTAAATGCTGAGGATATACGAGCCGCGAAATTCAAAGTTTGTGACACGGGGTCACAACAACACTTCCAAGATTGTTGCAAGATTGTAAAGTCACACTACCCTGGAGAGTCGGATCGTGTAGCACAACTTCGGCCAGATAGACCCTACTTGACCATGCTACTAACACAGGCCAGACCACAGTTACACTGCACTTTATGAGCAGCCATAAAACGGAATGATTTAGTGGTGCATATCCTTGAATTCGTCGCAGGTAAGTTTATCATGTTGCGAATAAAAGAAATACGATATTACATTTGAAATATAATGTTCGCTTTGAAACTTTAATACTGGGTAATGTAGCTGGTTTCGTTCAATAATGGAAAAAAGAACCATTTTTTTTATGTCTCCATATCAGTTACGAGATATTCCATCTAGGTTAGCAAAAGACACGTGTACTTTAATCTATTAAACTCTGCAATCTGGTCTGCATTCACAATGTTTGACAATAATAGTTAACGATTACGAATGTAGGGTAATTTCGCGAGAGATGCACCAATTTTCTTTCTGCTTATAAAAGTCTTATTAAAAAGAATTGAGAGTGTAGACAGGCATAGTTGAATTCTTTATTTAAATCTCTTTAATAAAATATAACGTTAAACGAGTAGAACTTTTATATTAATATATTAATATACTGTTTAAAAAAGTTCGGGAAAGTGCATCTCTCCCTAGGGCCTAGGATGAGATGCACTCCTAATTGGGGATAGACGCATTCCTGTATTTATAGCCTCTTCTCTCTACTTCTATTCTTTTTTTTCGCTACCACACATGTTACATAAAGTAGCATACATTGTGCATGTTTCATGGAGCGTGCACGCGAATACGGAAAATTCAATTCAGTACTAGCAATAGTATTTTGCGAATATCTCGAAAACAAAAAGAGATCCCCTCATATATTGTATGAACAGGAAAAAGTTGTTCAAAATTTCGAAAAAAAAATCTATAACAAATTTAAATTTCATCAAAGTCGGAGAGGAGTACCTCTTTCTAAATAATTACCAATATTAATTAATTAAAGTGTACGATGTTAACAAATAGCGTGTCAAACAACAAGTCTCAGTTTTGATTTATCGCTTCGTAATTCATTGAAAAAGGTATGCTCCTGACGAAAACGACTGCCTAGTATACTTACATAAATTACTGGTGCGTCTATCCCTAAATTGAGGGAGAGACAGTATCAATGAATTATTACCAACTTACTAAAACTCTTAAAGACAGAAACAAATATTCATTTGGTACTCAAGTATCTTGCAATTGACGTAGAGAATTTTTATTTTGCATAAAGATCCGCATTCTAGTGATCAAATAATGTATTTCCTATTTTAAAAAATTTGCGAGCTCCAGAGAGCAGAACTAAATACGTTAATTATGATTAGAGGGTGGCATTAGTCTGTAACTATAAAATAGTGTGCTCTATGCTATCAAAGTCTACACAAAGATTCTAAACTAGAAATATCACACTGTATGATCAGCAAACATCCTTAAACCAATTTTAATTTCTTTCTGCACCCAGTTAATTAGTACAAGTAGCAAAGTGCAACGACAGAATCGCAGACGCGGAGTGAAATCTCGACACAATAGAGGCGCTGTTATTCAAAGTGCGACGCAGTCGATAGAAGGCACGCAGATTAACCGAATATTAATTACAAAGCGAGACGGAGCACGTGCTCCGGGGGACTGTTTAAACGACTTTTTCCGCGGTAACAGGGGAGCAATTTATTTCGCGCGATAACGTTACGCGTCCCCGTTGTTATTGCATGCTGCATCGCATCACACCGGCGACTTGAATTGTGATACGTGTCGTTTACCAGCCGCGCCCCCGCACGCGCGGATCCGCTGCGTATTCATAGAAAAGCGTGTTGTGCGTGCCAAGCAATTTCGAAATTAAGGCGGCGCCGGTAAGCGGGCTTCCCGTTCATAAATTCACGGCTTCGTGTGAGCCCCTGCATTATGGTCGATGGGTACGCGACCATTAAGACGACTCTCCACCAGAGTTGGGCATTAATCGATTAAAATTTTAATCAATATTGATTGATTAATGTGTACGATTAAAAAAGGTAATCATTGAAAAATCGAGGATTGATTCAATTGATTGATGAAGTTAATCGTCAATCGTTGATTAGAAAAAGAAATCATCGAAAAATATATAACGATTGAAGTAGAAATTTTCGTCAATCGTTGATTAAATTTTCCAAGTGAAATTGCCCAACTCTGCT
Source organism: Lasioglossum malachurum (assembly GCA_028455605.1). Lineage (NCBI taxonomy): Eukaryota > Metazoa > Arthropoda > Insecta > Hymenoptera > Halictidae > Lasioglossum > Lasioglossum malachurum. Next base: position 19,288,074 of record CM052316.1, read on the forward strand.
CTCCACTTGGACTCTGTCAAAAGTGATACAATCTTCTGGAATTCTTTCATCTACTTAGTGTCGGGTTCTATTTGTAACCAATATGATCCGACTCATTTCGTTATAAAACCATTAATTGTTGTTTTAATGTCAGATATTTTTATTGAGAAGTGATGTACCTTTCAGAATTTTTTCATCAACTTCGTTTGGGTCCATTCCATAAGGGTATGAATCTATTTTTATTGGTAATCAGAATGCGTCCGGTTCACTTCATGAAAAATCCATCAATTACGTATTTCAGTATCAGGAGTTTTGTTAAAAATTAAATATAAGTAGTCTCTCCGCTTAGACTGTCTGAAAAGTGATTGAAATTTCAATCATCTTTTAGTCATCTGGGTTTTGTTTCAATTCGTAATCGAAATGTGTCTGGTCCAAGAGGTCATCAAGATAGGTCTGGTTCATTTCTCGACAGATTCGAACTTATTTATAAACTCCAAGAATTTACAAACTGTACCTTGGTATCTGATACGCAAAAATTCTGCCAGATATGAGTCCACAAAAGTAAAATAAAAATATCTCTCGAGTACCGTCTGCTCCTTCGATTAAAATTTTGTTATAATTTAGCTCGAGTTTCTAAATTTCATTTTGAAATATTTTGATAAACATGTGTATGCGTTTATCTGAGACAGCGCGTGTAAAGAGAGACCACGCGCGGGCCTTTTAACTATGCCGGCGACTGCGACTCTCCGTATCTCTTTCTTTTCCATACGCTATCCTTTCTTGCGCCCGAAACTTTCATCGTCAATTAAATCACTAAATACAGTTGAAATTATATCGTATTTGGTCTTTTTTTAATCAGAAAAATTCCACGAATATATTGATGAAAGTTTCATAAAAAAAAAAAATAAGTAATAATAAGAAAGATTAAATATTGGTGTTACATTGTGAGGACGCACGGGCCCTTGAACTGTGCCGACGACTGCGACTCCCCGCGTCGCATTAGTAGTGGTTCACACCGATATACCCGAGCCGAGATCAGATTACTAAAGTGGGGGGGGATATTTTTTCTGCGTTTATCTGCTACAGCTTTCATGCGTTTATACTGTAACTATAAAAACAAATGGAACTTGCACTCCTGTAAACCAATAAATATTTACAAATTTTTTGGGAGAGACAATCTAAGAGTTTACAAATCGAGCAACAGAGCAAAGAGTTTCATAGCAGAGTGCTTAGAGTGTTATGGCACACGGAAAACACGACGGGCATCGCTAGATACGTGTGGCGGAACATCGCAGGACGCCACAGTGGCGTCAGTGGTCATCGGAGCGTTAAAGGGCGCCGGAACGAATGCACAGTGGCCGTTCCAACGCATGATTCGTGATTGCATGATTTAAGGCGTCCGTGCACGGACAAGGCCGCGCGTGCTATGCGACTTGCGTGTGCATCGTGACGCATCGGGCGCGACGTGACCAATGCGAGAGCGTCGCTCACTGCCCCATAGTTATGCGAAAACGACGCGACGCCAGAAGTTGCGACTCAGGAGCGTAAATCAATACGTGGCCAGACATCGGGGGCGAGTAGCGCAGGAAGGTGATTAGTCAGACACTTGGCGTGCGGCGACATTACGTGATGGATCGAGCATTTTTTTGGAAGTGACATGGTCGCGGGAGCGACAGCCCGGCGCGATCCTTGTATCGAAGAAGTCGTTTTGAGCCTTCTCGGGGCGGAACGTCTAATCCATTCTCTTGATAAATAGCTGATGCAGACTGAACTAGGGAATGTTACTTGGCTACCACTTTTTTTTTCATTATTTGGCTAATATACCTGACTAATTAAGTGGAACTTCCCTTTTCTTGATGATATGTCAATCTTTGGTAGTTTGTGTGCGACGTATTAGGTGCACAAATTAATTCGTGGCTCTTACAATTAATTATTAATGACTCTTTTACAAAAAAGAAATCTACCAGCTTGTTTGCCCTAACGATTCCTTCACTACTTGTTGTATTGGTACACGATTTTGGGAAGCACTAGTTAAACAAACATTCGTTTCATCTCGTAATTATTTTGGTACATTGAAAACATAATATTAACATTCTCAGAATTTTCTAATCTTTTGCTAAATGCATAAAAATTTGATCACACATCTAGTGGTGCCGCGTGTCTGACTAAAGGGTCCTTCATACTACTTATCTCATCATAGCAGGTCTGCTTTCATGAATACCATACGTTCTCAATACTGCTAGTCCTGCTGAAATGGTCCTTATACTACTTACATAGGTAGATATATTCTACCGCTCTGACTCCACAAACACATTTTTTTTTAAACTTCCAGTGCAAGCTCCCGTAAAAAAGTTATGAAACGCAAATTTTCTACTATATTTCCGTGTTCCGGCCAAATGCAATTTTTACAAAATTTGTTGCTAAATTAATTCCTCTCGCTTAAAAAGAGAACTGAACTCGATTGACTAATAAAAAAATTATTCCGATTTAAAGTAGGTACCCTTACAGAGTTGGGCAGATTCTGTGATAATAAATAACTTTAAGGGCTGTCTTCACCCTTTCAACGGGGATGATGGCCGAAAAGAAAAATACGTGTCAAATATTTTGCCGAAAATTGTCTTCCACAGAAATGTTGTGCATGCTTTTTAAAAGTAACACATAAATCTCATCATTATTCATCTGAGTGGTACTTACGTTCGAAAATGATATGAAATCATCAAAATTTATAAACTTTAACACGCATATGAAAGGGTTCCCGTTGTCGACTGATTCTAAATTTTATATGCATAGTTTTCTGATCAAGTCTCACAATTTCGGGGTGCGAGACCGGAAAAAATCGAAAGTTGAAAAATAAGGAGCACCCTGCTCCATATCCGTGACAATAAATCAAGAATCGGCACCGCGACCGATCCAGGTCCACGAATGCTCATAACCGTCATCAGAATTCCATCGAGCGACCGTCGACGTAACGTGCCCGGCGCTCCTTTGAATTTTATCGAAATAGCAACATTTTGTAGCGATACCCTCGCGGTGCAGCGGGTGGAAATATTTCACGGTGTGGGCTGACACGCGTCGGCTAAATTCGTCATTGATCTCGAGCACGTTGCCGGTAAGGTTTTCCGATCGCGTCTCCAGCAAAAGAAGGGTGGCGAACGGGCTCCGGAGGACGTTTTACACCCGGGACCAACGGGGATATCCAGCCTCCACACCCCTTCCCGCCTATGGTTCGTGGAACATTTAAAGGCAGGGTCTGCTCACGTACGCCAAAAACGAAAATTGTGGCCGAGCCGTGTGACAGGCGGAAGGAAATGGAATTTTCGCACCTGCAACCCATACTATGAAGCGGCGAAGGGACGCTAATGCCGCCGTCTCATTTCTCACCCTCGGCTCGATGGGGGAAAAAAAGGTTTAGTCACGTTCGCCCCCGGACATCGATCGGCGTGCGGTCACGAGGCATCGAGACCACGACTTGTAAACTTGCCTTGCATTCACACAGCGAAACCCTTCCCTCAACCCCACCGTTTATGAAATAATAACTTCTTCTATCCGACTATTCGGATCCATCCCTATATTCTGACCTAAGTGGTTACCTTGAATTTATGAAAAATAAAGGGTTGATACAATTATTTTGTTTATGTAAGTCTGTTCCAAAAATGTCATCTTGTTTGTATGTTCTGGAGGAACAACGTTACCAAAATGTATTACTCAATCAGTGTTTACGAATTCTTCAAACTGACGAAGTTATAGCGGTTTGAAAGAGGCGGCGCGCTCAGTGCTGATCACCAGAAGAGTATTAAATACCGGAAACTTTAAACACAATTTTCTCGAAACCATGTTTTCTAAATTGGCTGCCATGGTTCGCAAGATCTACTCGGCCGATTGGCTTCGGACTTAGTGGCAATTAAGTCAAAACTTTCGGTTCCAATTTCACAGTTTTCGAAAGACGAAAAGCAGGTTGAGAAGATCGTGGCTCGATCTTCTAAGTGACGTTTAATATTCTGTTAAAGTGGCGTCAGTTAGAATCGTGCTTACAATTAGGTTAAATAAATGCGAAACTAAACCCGTCGATTCCTCTTCTAATAAGAAAAACTGAAATCGTGAACAGTAATGTGAGGTCTTTATTATTAAATGTACCTATTGGAAAATTCACAAATTAAATTCTACAATAATCAAAATTGCACAATAAATTGTCCAACAGCTGTGACGACTTCAGGCGTAGACGAACAAACTCCTTTCCAGATTGTTATTTAGAAAGAAATTGTTCAGCTCCTTTTTAACGTACGGCAATAACTGAGAATTTGATTGGTAGAATTGATAAAAGTGTGAAGGCAATACGTTCCGCGTGTCAAAATAACATTTCTTTTGAGCAACCCCGTAGACGAGAGACTGCTGACGCAGGCGCGATGTTAACTTCGTTAATGAACTGCACAATGCTGCATAACCAATTCCGTCGGACTCATCTAATTTATTCCACGCATTTTTAATAGAACTGTTCCGCTGGCGGCGAGTAGGTATATTTGCCGCAATAAGAGCGGTCTGTACTCGCTTATATACGACCGACCTCCGGGGAAATTATTTCAAGTACTCTTTTCTTGGCCCTGCTTAAGAAGCTGTCGGTCAGAAGAACACACTGGCCCGACGCGAAAGTAAAACTTTAATCGCAAAAGTGGCCCGTCGCAACCGGCGCGGCGGACTGGAACGAGAGCAACGAACGACGACGGAGAGAGTGACAAAATTTCACTCGAATACGCCACTTTCCTTTCCTATGAAACTGCTCCTCTTTCGAACGACTCGTATCAACAATGTACAGAGTGATCGGTAACTGATAGTGAAACCGAAAAGATGGCGATTCTGCATATAAAAATAACTCGAAAATTCATAATAAAATTTTTCACGTAAGTCTTTGTCTTCGAGGAAAGCACGTCTAAAAATTATATTCCGTCTGACGTGTCTGTTCATGACCGACTGATTCTAATTACAAATGCTCGTGAACTTGGCGGATTTTCGAACTCGATTTTCTCGAAAACAAAGCTTTACATAAAAAATCTTTATTCTATATTTTCAAGTTATTTTTTAAATCTAGAATCGCCCCCTTTTCAGCAACTGCAGCAACGTTATTATTAGTCTGCATTAATTGCAACATACCAGAACGATTGACACATTTAATTTATTAAATTCATGGAAATCCTTAATGATTTGAAAACGATACAACGATGTTTTTAATGTGTTTAAATGATTATAGTATTTTTTATTTGATCTATTCTTTCTGTCATCAAGGTGGAGATTTTATGGCCCCACATCGAGATAGAGTCCTCGAATTCGTTAGACCTCAGATTTCGGGGCCGATGATATCGCGAATTGGCCAGGAGCTCGGCGAACAAATTCGGAATCCTTTTTACGAAAAATAGTTTCTCGCGCAGCAGTAAATTTGATTCACAAAGAACTGAATGAAATTTAGCGGAAACCCGTAGGTGAACCTACCGAAATTAGAAGGGTGGTTTGAAGCACCTTTTTTTTTTGCTTTTCCGCCGGGCGCGGCACGAAAAAGAGCTTAAAAATTCAAGAATTCGTTTCAACTTTCGTCGGAAGTTTAATTTAAATTCAATGGCCGCTATTAAGGTAATTCCTTAACGAACCGTGCTCTAAAATGCGTTCGGGGAGGACGCCTCCGTTGTCGCTGCGGGACGTATAGCGACCGAAAGTAGCCATTAGCCGGGCAGGAGCAAACGGGTCGGTCGGACGCGTACACGCGTGTAGTTTGCGTTACACTTTGTTGTAAATCAACCAACTAAGACGACAAGTAACGCGATGACGTCACCTACGTGATAGGTTTACCGTGCCGAAAACGCTGGATCATTCATCACACAACCACCAAAAGTACCCAGCCGTAAAATTTTATGCGTTCCCGCAAGTTAGATAAGAGAAGCAAGCAAGAAAGATAAGTATTGATTATTGTAATTACACACTTGGTATAATTACAAATTAATATTCGAACAATGGGCTAGAATTTTTTTAAGCAATTAGAACAGTTTTTGTCACAGTTATAGCGGTAGGAATAATATTAAGGGCGTTTGAGAAAAAATTGCAACCTTTGAGAATTTCTTGAAAGTAAGACATTGATCATATTTTAACCACTGTTTTATATGAAGTGACATTCCGGCAATGTACTAGAATTCCTTTAACAATATTAACAATTTTTGATAAAAATGAATGGGATGAATAAATAATATTAGAAGACAGTTTTTATTCTACAGCCAATAATCATTCATAAAAAGTACTAAATGCGATAAGAATAGCTACTAGTTCGCTGAAAGTGCTGAGTTTCTATAAGATAAAATAACTTCGAAGGGTTGAAAACAAAATTGCAGAAATTTGATCACCTCTACATTCGCAGCAAGAAAACTTCCTCCACTCTTTCAATTATAAATATACCAAATTTTGCGTAAACTCACGTGTTCGCAGAAAGTTCCCGGAAACTATTCTTAGTAGCAAAACGGAACAGAATTCATAACGTCGGGAGTTTTAGAGTGAAATTAAAAAGTGGGAAAGTAAATATCCTCTTGATGGAAGAGGAAACACTCGCCGAAGATGGCATATTAAATTCATAACACCAGGAACAGTTCAAAAATCGCGTAGAACCATACATTTGTGTTGTGTTTCCACTTGGAGAATGACTGACACGTTGAAATAAAATTGATTTAAAAATAAAATTATACATTTAAATTAAATATAGGTCCTTAAGGATCGGCTGTGTGCCTTATAGTGATACACAATAAACCTGCAGTCCAGTGCTAGGTCCCTGAAACGCTTGCTTCCCCCTCCAACGTTTGTTTCCGCCACCAACCAGACGAAGCATGTCTTTTCTCCATGGTAATGGTGCTTACTGGAAGGGGACAGTGGGCGCTATGGAGGGATTGATTTTGCCCCAATTGTACCCAGCCCTAATTGTAATATGGTTTCTCAATCAAAACGCATAACATTTTCAAAATCATTTCATATGCAACAACCCAATGTATTCAATATTCCCGACTGAACCAGAAAGAATCGTCAACACAGTAGCGTGTTTATTAAAATATCTTTGTTTCTAGTTAAGAACTGCATCGACCGTTCCGTTGTGCAAAAAGCAAGCCGGTCGTAATTGCGGCAGAAGGCTATAAACGATAACAGATATGAATTTTCTACGGGGCGATGCGGCGCGTTCGAAAATTTACACGAGCCATTCTCCAGTTTGCAATTTTACAAATCATTTACCTTTTACGCAAGTGGAAGGAATTTCTGAAATTCCCCCCTTACCCATCCGAAAACCAACGTTCCGCAGGTGCGCGCGTGTTTGCGATAACGAAATTTATTATAAGGTCACAGGTTTTTTCATCTGGATTTTATGACAAGGATTAATGAAATTTCGCGGACGCCTTTTGGCGGCGTTCTGCTGCGCGTCGCAACGCGTCGCGGGTCCCCGCCGAAAAAAAACGCGGTTATTACGGCCGGCGTGTATAAAGTGATTGAACTCCCCGCGCGAGCACAATTTTAATTCGCGTGCCGTAATAAAGGGGAAACTGAAACGGACGCGTTCCGGCGTGCTCGTAAATGCGCTATCGTAAATTCGATGTGTACCGCGCACTCATCTCCAGCGACTTTAAATTTACGACGCGCGCCGCGAATAAATTATAGCAACCAGCAAGCCGGAACGCGGCGGTATCGCGGAAGTTTCGCGGCGCGTTAAGTTATTTGCACTTCGTGAAGTCGCATCTTCGAATGTTCGGTGCATTTCGCACCGTTGTTGTCCACGTGACGCACGGCCGCTGATATAATTTGACGATGATCATGCTGTGCCCTCATTTGGAGACCTCGCTAATGCTACGTTCACCGGAATGTTTTGCACAGTTCCGAACACCATGGTATATTACAGTAATCATATTATTGTTTATTTTATCAATAGCTTTTGGATTAAACATTTTTAATTAAATGATTTTCACTAGCTTTAATCCGTATTTCTAAATTTTTAGAAATCGATCTGTACCCTCTCTCATCATTTTATTATTTACTTTATCAATTTTATTGCGTGCTTGGTTTTTTAACTTTTTAATGCAGACTCTATACAAGTTCAGACCTTTTGGATTAAACATTTGTATTTAAATGATTTTCACTAACTTTAATCCGTATTCCTAAATTTTTATTAATCGTAAAAGTTACCCTCTCTCTGCCAGTACAGGATACTTGCACGACAGTGACGAAACACCTCACGTGACCGAGCTCCTGCGGAAGCGTGGGGAGTAGCGTCGTAGAAGGGGAAGGTAGTAAAATGAGGACACGAGTCTTCATCTGGCAACACGGGTACGTACACGCTGATGTAGTTAGTACATGTAATGAAGAACAGTCGCATTATTCTTGTCTTGTAAATTCATCTTTATATTAATTCTACGAACCGAAGAATTTATATCGACGTACAAATGTACGTTTTATTCCAATCCGCTCAACTGCATTGTTTGATAATTAGCGAGAATATAGTATTTGATTTAAAAAAAATGTATTTGCATGCACAGTTATTACAAGTCGTACACGTTCTTTCTCCTGCTGTTCTGCTCACTGTTAATCCCAATATACGATGATAGTTTTACAAATCATGAGGCGGATGTATTACGATTTATGAATCGCAATGAAACATTTTATTTCGCATTCCCTTCGTGACGTTCTGTTCGAATTGGCCGGAAAAGAAAAAGGAATTAACTGTTGCCATTTAATATATCAGGGGATAAAAATAAAGCAGCCTGCAGTACCCTGCAGCGCGTATTTACACGGCATTTACATAAACAAAGTGCTTTAAATCAGACAATTATTTTGTTCCAAGTAAATCATACGACTTGTCTGCGTTTGGTATTGAACTTGCAAACTTGCTTTATCTTTGATAAATAGCAGTGACCTGTAATTTTCAGTGTTCATTGAAATTGATTTTTCATTATTTACACAGTATTGGAACAATTTCGTTTAATCTAAAATCGACGAAAGGAAAGCTGAATAATATATTTATCGATAATCTAAGTGAAATTTGAACGAATAGGAGCAATAAGTAATGCAATAACTTTACTCTGCCTTCGAAATGGAAGGAGAAGAGGGCGAATGAATGTAAACCATTCATTGGTTACCATGGTATAGTTTCATCGAACTGTGAAGAAAATTCCGTTTCCATTCCAACTTCCCAAGCAATCAATTTCCACTGCATCAGGTTTCATCAACCTGGACAACAACCTTCTCCGCTTTCAATTATTTTACCATGTTGGAGGTAACGCAAAGACGTTGCGTTCTTAGAACGTAATCTCCGACGCATCCATCATGCGCGCAGCAACCTAGCTGCATGCTTCAGCGAAGGATATTTCTTCCGATTCGCCGAGGATAACGGACGAGTCTCCCATTTTCCTCTATCAGTCTTGGGCTCTTCGTAGTTTCGTAACTTCGACGATGCGTGATCGCTTACAAAGATCTGTCATTCGCGACGTATAAGCTTCTTATTGCGTTCGGATGCGAGAATTGTACAGCCAGAAAAATTCAGTCCCTTAAATGGACGAATAAGGAGGAATTCGCGCAACAGCGAGTCCAAAAAAGAATTATTCATTTTTGTCTGAGTCAATAATTTCGAAGATGACATTTCTATAAATCATTTGATAAAAGCAAAATCTTCTTAAAACACAGATTGTTGTAATTTTTATCATTTGTCTGACAATAGGTTCAAAGATAACATTTTTCTATAATTCTTAATATTTTCTCTTTAATTTTTTCTCTTACATGATTGATAATTTCTTGGAGTGGGATTTCGGTTAATTGTTGTTCTGTCTAAAGGGTGGTTGCTTTGACTCTTTCATTTTTATTTTGTGTAAATAATGTTCAATGCAATTAATGTCTTCTCTTAATAATTTGAACGTGCTCGAAATATCGTAAACTCTTCTGATGCTTCTGTATACTAAATCTGCTCATTTTTGCCACACATAAATATCGCAATACCTAAAATCCATAACACATAAAATTGTCTGACGACAAACGAGCGACGCTTTTTATTGCGAAGAAAAATATGCTCGTAAGATTAATACACATTGGAGGTTAAACATGTTGAAATCCTCGCCCATGATCGTTCGCGTATATGAAACTTGAAAGAAGAGGGAGACAGCAGTCAAACCGAGTGAGACGCATCTTCAAGGGAGTGGAGCGCATGAATTTCTTGCAGCCGGTTCAGCCAACTTCCGGCATTTATACCGGACTCGATCAATAATGCATGATGCTCACGTCGAGACGTCCGGGGACCAAAGTATCGGCCAAATGGAAATGGAAACCGTGCTACGGGCTTTTTTTGCCGTGAAAAATCGGCGCGCTCGCGTTGCGAGCCGATTAATTCAATCGAACAGCCCCGTAGATAATGGTGGATTGATAAAAAATGACCGGCAATAAAAAGACACAGGCAATCGTTATATCGATCGTCCTTTCAGGACAAATTTCACCGTGTAATGCTCATCTATTGGTACTGACTCTGATTGTACTATTCGATCGATGTCTACGATCTGTACCTCATTACATCATTACAACTAGACTGCGGATCTTTATGCAAAATAAAATTGTTCTACGTCAGTTGCAAACTGTAGGAGCTAAGTAAAAATTTATTTTCCTCATTAACGATTTTTATATGTTAAAAATAGTATGTCGGCATTGTTAAACTCTTTTAATCTTTTTGCTGTTCTGACTTATACCTACTCATTTTTGTCATAAATGCATAAAATCCGCAGTATAATTATAACTCTTTACTGTTGTTATTATCGAATAGAAATAATGATAAATAGACTACAGACGTTACTCTAAATTAACATCTTCGACAATGAAAATTTTCTTGCGGTTTTTAGACTGCAGAGTTGAAGTACAGTCCCGTGAATTATAAATGCTCGGGCTTCGCTGTTCCATTTTCATCCTCAGTGCATCGATCGAACCTGCACTCTCGTTTCTAATAACTTTTTTTATTATCAATTTCATGACATTTTATTACAGTCGTTTTATTTAGTTTTATTTAGTCGAGCTACAATTTCGTTTTTAATTGAACGTCGGCTATCATTCAATTCGATTCGCGAAATATGAATGTGAGAATTATTTAAAGTGTCCACAACTTTGAAATATGTTTTTTGTACACCTTTTCTATTTTCATTAGATCGTTTATGTTTTACGACGCGACAGGCTGATTAGTAATAAATCGCAGTCAACGGGAACGGGCTGAATCCTCAAGAAACAAAGAATAGGTCTAAAAGCAGCAGAGCACTGGCATTAACTTACTCAAGACTCATTGCTAGAAAAGCCCATTCTTAATCATTAACCCCGTTTACTCTGGACCCACCGTGCCCGTAAATGCCGCGCCGTTGAAAGTCTTTTTATGAGGCCCGTAAAGTATAGTAGCCGGCCGAATACTTCGAAATTATTAATATTATCCGCAACTTTCCGAATCACATCCCCATAGCCGATGGACTCGTTCCAGTTTCGAGGCAGTTTCTTTAACTGCAGGACAGTTGAAGAGGTCTCATTTTCTCGCGACAATCAAGCCGTCGTCGTTCTTGCTTATTTTCCTCGTAATAGCAGAAAGAAGGAAATTCGAGGCTGCAAAAAGATGACGTTCTATTCTGGCCGCCATATTTCACGGCCATTTAACCACTTAACCGCGGGCAATATTAGATGATTCCAAAGTCTCCTCGTAACCACTTTACTTTTCTCTTAAAATATGCAAAATTCAACCATTGCACCTCTCAGTTGACGTATGGAATTTTATTTTATTTTAATACCGCTATATTTTAAATCTCATTTTAAGTTATAACTAGACAGCGGATTTCATGCATTTATGTCAAAAAGGTGAAATTTAAAACAGTAAAAACATTAGAAGAATTTAAAAGCACTGTGTGTGTGTGTGTGTGTGTGTGTGTGTGTGTTATATTATCTCTTCAACCTATTAAACATATTAAGAAGGAAAATGAATATTTATTTTACTACAGTTTGCTGAAAATCAGATAAAACATTTTTATTTTAAAAATTTAGGTATTTGCGACATAACATTCTTAAGTTGTGCAATTTTTTAGAGAACTAATTAGTCCACCAATTATTTGTGTATTTAACGATAATCGAGTCGCATGTTTTTGCAGTCGAGTAATTAACTTTGGGTGTTATCGATTATAAAGGCCACGCCGCGCTACCACATGACGCGATTAATATTTTGAATTTCATTATTACATTTTGAATCATTAACATGGTCGATACGAATAAGTGGAGCCTTTAAATTGTAACGCTTTGCTCTACGTCGTTTAATGGCAATAATCAATTCTCGTGAAAGACCTTCGCGCGCATACCATCGTTTAATTCTTCCGATGTAGGAATTTTTCGAATAAATTTTCTTTTATTCTTTCACTAAATTTTTTATTCACGTTCCACTTTTAATAATTAGATTTAATATTTCAACTAATGATGATAGAGTATAGACAGCGGAAATTTCGAACAGTGGAAAGACTAAATGAATTTAGGAATGCAATAATTTCAACTTATTAAGATTATTAATGGAGAAAAGAATCTTCTATATGCCTAACGTTTCTTGCACTCGATGTAGACAATGTTTATTTTGCACAAAGATCGACATAAGTAATGCTCGATAGCAAAAATTGTAAGTTCAATTAAACTGGGATCAAAATAGACCCAGCCACCGTAGTCGGCAGGTTAAACGCAGAAAAATATAACTGGACGGACGAGACGGGAACAAGAACGTTCCGTGTCTTCCGTTTATTTCCCGGTCGTCGAAAGTCCGCTCACGTTCTCATCCGTTAAGCTACTTCCTCGACGAGCAAACATCCAATAATTCTGTTCGTGCTTCTTTTCGTGGAACGGAGCGTTACGTTTCAAGGTGGATTCGTAGGACTCAATTACTTCGGACGAGGCGGACCTCGCCACTTTCTAATGGGGACGTTGAAAAACGTCCCAGATGATTATCTTTTACGCCGGGAGATATTCCGTCCTACGTTCTATCGTTCATCGCGACGATTACTGCAGTTTAAGTATAAATGTTGACACAGCTCCGCGATGTAAAATTGCACCAGGTCCACCTGACATTTCTAATCAGCTGTTGGAATCTGGGGATCACGATTCGAAAATTTTCTTATTTGACCTAGTCATTTCAATCTGATATTTTTAATCAGCCTTAGCCCACAGAGATAGTCATCTAAAAATTCTCATGCCGAATCTAGGTCATTTCAAATTCCAGCTGCAATAATAATTACTTCGCGAAATATTACAGACATAAATATAAATAAGTTCATGTGACAAAGAACGAATTGAAGAAAATGCTAAAATTTTCATTCTTCTCCGTTCAAAAAATTGTACGAACTTTTTCCATTTCGATTGTATGAATGTTTAGATAATTTCAAGTAACACTTGGATAAAGAGCTGCGCACGATTATGAGCAATATTTGTGACGATCGAGGACTGAAATCGCGGATGAGAAAGAAAAAGTAAATTCAATTCAAGTGCTAGGTACACTCGAGGGAGTACGATCTTGATAGCACTTGAACATATCAAGGCTCTAAAACATTTTCACTCAGCAGAGAACTATTCTCTGCTTCGGAACTATTTCGAAGTTCGCTCGGGAACTCGCTTGAACTTTAACGTTCACGTGGCGCTCTAGGCTCCGGCGTTCGTAAACTGGAATTTGACATGATTATTCCAATTAATCCACCGTTTCGTAAAATAAGCCGATAAAAATTAACATCGAATCTGGTGACAACGTTCGCTGCGAAATTTGTGCATCGGGTTATTCTATAATGTCTGCATTATTAATCTCTGCTTCAGAGCTTTATTTAAATGATCCTATTAAAAATATCGATTTGTCATTTTATCCAATAAAATAAAAAGGAAGACAGGAATCATTTCTTAAAGTGCAGTAGAATATTATACCTCATTGTTTAGTTAACAATCGTGTTCGACAATATTTTACTTGAGCGTGAAGTCTTCTAATTTCGAGAGTATAAATCAAATTGACTGTACGTATGGTTGTGACCGGACGATGACAGAAATAGAATGCACAGGAACTTTATCAAAGCAGCGAGAGTGCTTATATTTTTCCGGGAAGCGCTCTTGAATTTCGCGTTTACATGTACGATTTTCAGTGTTTAAGCACAGAAGTTGAAAATACAACGGTAACTATGCGACAGCTTGATGCCAGCTTTTTTTTTCTTCTTTTATATTTTCACGTGTTTCTGCATCCGCCGTTCTGTTTCTGCGTGGAATTGTTCGGGATTAACGTTGTATTTCCACGACGACCGGGGGGGAAATTCTCGTTCTCTTTAGTTCGGGGAAAAACAATCATTTAGATTTATTGGAAATAAAAGTGTTGTGCAGCCCGGTGCCGGCCATGCGAGCCCCGTTGTCCATTAACTTCGAGCCGGTATAAACAATTTGCGTACGGAACGGAAACGTGACAATGCGCGTCGGTTAATCACGTGAGTGGTCCGGTCTATCCGTAAATTGACTATTGATTGATTAGTTTCTTCTGTGTGACGAACAACGGGAGAGCGAGCCATTACGTGCTCTCGATTATTATTTAGACCGTACACGCTGCGTTCGTGAATTCGCTCGATAACCATTTTTTTTTTTGCCGCTCGCGCAGGCTGCATTTCCCCGTTTTCATCGCGCAGACCGGATCACACGCTACGAATTAATGCGAATAATAATATTAGGTTTTATCGTGAACTCGTGTCGATTTTCGAATTGATACGAGTATCAATGCCCACGGCAGATATAATTTCGAACGGGCAATACATATATACCTAATAGAGACAGTCACAATTTCCTGCTGATTGTTTAAACAGATAATGCGATCAAATAATATCTCGCATGCGTGTTTGATCACTATATACTTTGTTCTCCGTCGTGATAGAAATTGTCGCGCTTATTTAATGGACAGTTTTTCCGGGAAATTCTCCGCCTGGGGATTTGCTCGATTCTGATGAAGTACGCGGTGATCGAAGAGAGAAATGTTATATGCTGCGAAAAGTAAGAACTTTTCTGTGCACGAGAGCTTATTTCTCTTTGAAAATTTATTATATATTTGCTGTACACATTCCATGGTTATGACTGCAATTATATCATTACTCAATGTCAGATAACGTTTTACCGAATGCTTCGTAATTTGTTCTCAATATTTTTAGGAAAAAAGGTTCGGCATTACAATGATGCAATGTATAAAAAATTGGCTTCGACTGATTCTCGATTTTTATAAAAAGTAATATCTGAAAGGTAATGGAAAAGGAAAATCAATAATCTGCTGATTAGCATAAAAATGTAAATTAAAATTTACCGTAAAAATCTTTAAAATATTGAACCACCCAGAAGAAGCATTGAAATATTTTCTAGTGTTTATAATAAAATAATATTTTCTTTACATTTCTATATATGCACACATATGAATTTTAATTGTCTGCTCATGGTCGTCCCAATCCACTCGTCTATCTTTGATCGAATAGGGTGCACTTTGAAGAAACGAGCGTCCAACTTTCACCATGCTCACGACTTTAATTAGTTCGCGGTCCTCTGGTATTACCTGGAACAGGTTTAAACGATACGCAAGCCACACGCAATAAATAATTTCTTCCAGTTGCTTTTGTTCCGTCTTCCCCGCCGCTCTCTCCGACCGTACAAAGCACCAGGTGTAACCGGCAGACCCGAGCGTTGTTACTTTCATATTAAAAGGATTAATGTAGTTAGGGATCTACTGGTTCCCGTCGAAATATGCCCCGTATATTCACCGAAGGCGAAATTTAGGGGATGGGACAGGCGAATTTACGCCGGTCGCCGCCGCGCGACTGTATTTATCTATATAATTTATAAGTACCGAAATCTAGGGGTTGCGCTCGCGTTAGTTAATACATTACAACGCTCCAAATTGGTACTAAATGAAAAATATGTAATTATGTGCACGGGGGCCGAGAATGGATCGGTGTTATTGCAAAGACCCGTTTCAAATACGGGAAATTACGCAAATTTACATTTCTAATAGTTAGAAACGAGTAGCAAGAACAGAAAACAGTAAAAACGTTAGAAAAATTTAAACACATAATTGTCCTATATGACAATGTACTATAAATTATTTTTTTAATCCATTAAATCTATTCAGAAAGGAAATCCTTTTCTATTTTACTGAATTTTGTTGCAATCGAGGTAAACAATTTTTATTTCGCATAGGGATCCACAGTGTACCAATAATAAATAAACACGAATGGGAATGTAGCATTTGTTATAAACATATGACAACTCACAGTCTAATGAGCGTAAACAAAAATTGTCACGCATTTCAATACGGAATTAATTAAACACGTAAACAAAAAGTAAAACTAGATTTTCTCTCGTGTCGATATAGTAAGTTACTCTCTCTTGTTCATTTATATTGCTCCGCTGCAAACAATGTTTCAGCATTCCATAACACTGTTATTTATTTGCAAGTTGCCTGCTGCAATTCGGCTACGGATATTTATTACAATTAACATTACGGATTCTATAGAAATTCATATGTTTATTAAATGCATTACCGACATTCTACATAAAATAACTTCGAAATGAAAGAGAAGCGCGATGGGTTTTACTGGAATATGTGAATATCACGATCGTGTGAATTTTTAAAACGTACTATTTATATGTACAATTCGAAATGAAAATTTCGGATGGAATTAATAATCGTTGCAGTTATTCCGTATTAAAGTGAACGCGACCGTAGACAGTCATTCACTATTTATTGCTACACAGCGAACGTGTGTCAAGTCTGTCTCGCGCCAGAGAATGCATAATATTGATTTTCTCTCAAGAAGACAGAAACAACACCTGCCAGTTGGTTAATCATTTTTTTATTATTGAACGTCTCGGGGATAAATAAACCCCCTTCTGCAACCTTATTTTGATCGACGCCGTCCGCGTACTGTATCGTTTGTCTATATTATTTAAGATTCTAATTTGTTCTATATTCTATATTGTATATGTTTGATGGTCAGATTAGAAGGAGACTAGGTCCGGCTATCTGCACCTCTAACGTTCCTGTAGTCCCAATGATTATGTTTGACGTCACATTATACATAGTATTATGTTAATGACGAAAATACTGTGGACCTTCTTCCCATCTCACCACGATACATGTTTAATATTGTAATATTTTTTTTGTTAAAAGGAAAGAATAGTAGTTACAATAGTGAATGTGTTCTTCTTTCCGCACCCTGTACATGAATATTCGATAGTAGAATCAGATTAACATTTCAACTTTATACTACTGAAATTTCATGCCACCTCCTTCGATATCACATTCTTCTATTAAAAAGTTCAATTTACGAGGTTCACGAACATTTTTCGGCTGTCTGGCTTGTCGTTGAGGTGCACCACTGAAATTTCGAAAATTTTCAAGTGTCTGGCTTGTCGTTGAGTTGTACTACTGAATTCCGTGCCACCTCCTTTCCTGTCATGTTCCCCTAGCAGAAACCCAAAAATTTCGGAAAATTTTCAAAAATCTAGTTTTGTATCAGGAGAATATGATATCGAAGGAGGTGGCACAAAATTCAGTAGTACAACTCAACGTCATGGCAAACGGTCGAAAATTTTTCGAAAGTTCAGTAGCATAACTCAACGACAAGTTGGAAGTTCGGGAAAAATTGGTGGTTCAATAAATAAATACGCAGATATACAGTTTTATTACATTGTCTTTATTTATTCATTGTAGATCCATACATAAAATGTTTGTATTGTATTTTTCATAATATTTCCCACGGTAGAGAGAGAATAATCTTCTAGTCATAGTTTCCTGGGACCAAAATGAGATTCTGATTTATGGAAACAATTTTCCGAAAAATGTTAGCGTTCACAACACGGTAAACTGTTCCCTCGCCGTTACGGGGTCTATTAACTCCGCGTCTCAGGCAATAATGAGATCTCAACGAAAACAATGAGCAGCCGAGCCATTATTTTTGTTTGCGTGATCGTTTCGTGTTATGTGTACCGCAGGCTACCTCCTTCGCGTGATTTTGATATGAGTTTGTTTTATTCCGGCGGCGTGAAATTTGATCAACAACTGATGAAATCTTCCATACTTTGTTGTGAACGAGATATTATTTCGTAGAAAATATGATGAGTAGACTGTAAATCAATTGTATTTTCATGTTGATCTTACCATAAGGAATCTTGTAAAAATGGCATATCTTTAATATGGCGCAACCACGATCCGGTCCGGTTTGATAACTGATGACTATTACTGTCTGAATAGTTTGTGTCTCGTTATTTCAAAAATCGCACGCTTCATTTTATTAATAGATACATTAATATGCAAAATTTAAATAATATAATATAAATAAAATATATTATATAATAAATATAAATATAATATAAAAAAAATGAAAAGAGAATGGCATTTAGTCATAAGTGAAATTGATATACGTATGCAAATAGCGACATGTAGCACGCGGTGAAAATGTGAAATCTCTCTCAAATGCAAGATACACCGGGTTTATGTATAAAATGGGGAATGAACAAGGTAAAGTAAACCATCCGTTATACGCGGAAACGGATACATACTCCTGAAGACTAATTCCTTTCGATAGAAGGATTAGGTAGGATACCGTGAAACGTGTCTCGACGGATTAACGTGTTATACCTGAATCCAACCCTCGTCACATTTAAACCTCTGACTTTCTTCGCGCCAAATTCGCGAACGCGCTGACGTAGACTTCATATAACATGTAAATTACGTATTAAAGATGTTATCTTACACTCAAAGAATATTTTAAGCTTGCCGTTATCGTGTAACACCCACGTATTTATTTTATTTTCAAGCAAGTTGACGGAGTTTAAAGCCATCCAAACGAATCCATTTATGAATTCCATAATAAAACAAATTTTCCCAGTATACATTTTAATTCCTGACACAACTATTTCAATTCACGTATGTGCATATTAAACGTGTTCAAGCTTTTCATACAATTAAAAAATACAAGTGATTTAATAGCTACTTAAGTACATTACAGAGATTACGTAGTTTTAATTCATATTTTTTTAAAGAGCTTTCGAACAGTTAAAACCATTTAAAAAATTGAAGAGTAGGGATATATTACTTTCGACCTCTGTTAAAATAATAAAAGAGAGAAAGCAATTTCAAAGTGGCTTCTATTCCAGAAAATTTTTATTTTGCATAAAGGTCTGCAGTCTAGTCATCGTTTATGTGTCACTGTGTCATCTACAAGACGTAAGAAATTAACATCTTCCGTTTGCTAAAAATATCCTTGAAAGAATGATGTTTCCCATGCTGTAACACAATCTGGTCGAGCCCGTGCATTTATTTGGCCGTGAAAGGAAACTAGTCGACAAACAGACCAAAGCAGTAAAAAGGGTATATAAAACATGGGTAAATAAAGGTGGCGAAGAACTTCTGCACGTAATCCCGTGGAAAATTCGGAAAGCAGTGGGGTCGAGAGCGTTTCACATCGGATTAACGTCGTAGTCGTGACCCTAACCCTCCCACGTCTTGCCCTTTAGGACCGGGTTTACGAAGGACACGCGATACAACATTCCTTCCTGTGATTTCCCTTTCTTTTTCTCGGTAACTCTATTCACTACTAATCGCCTTTCAGCTTTCAGTAGTTTTATCAGGCGCCCAGACACGTTGTACGAATCATTCTGGCATATGCCAATAATCATTTATTCGACTGAGTGGTTCTAACAAGTTCGTTCGACTCCAAATATAAAGATGTTCTGATTTTGACAATTTAGTTACGACTCACTGGAACTGTATATGCTGTACAACTTGCAGTCAGGAATTATATAATATAATTGCGTATTTCATTAATAAATAAAAAGAGACACCGAACTGTTATGTTACTAAGACTTACTTTTATTGATTTTGTTAGTATACCAAATTTTGTACCAACTTCTATTTTATTTTTTCGAGGTGGTGTTGAGAAGTAAGCAAAGGAATCCTTTTAACAGTTAATTCGATTGATAAAGAAAAAGCCACAGTGAAATTCAGTCAGCCACTAATCTCTTTATACCATTCCAACGATTCTTCCTGAATTTCGCCAAATAAATGTTCGACATCTGTGTGCGCCATTTTATGAGCAACGTTACACGTCCGTTCGCTCGTCGATATCGCCCGGTCCTTTTTGTCTGAAATTCAGTATAGCAGCACAGATCAAAAAACAATATTTCCTGATACGATTACAGGAAAAATTTCATTTTTCAAGCCGGCGTTACGGATTGATGCGACTGAGTACGGCACTGCCAGATTGAAAAACGAGGACAGCTGCAAATGAAATTTTTTCACAAGAGTGCCACTACTAAATTACTTGCCGCAGAGAAGCTTTAGTTTGATAAATTTCCGAATCGACTGTGATTCCGTCATAAGCGGATTTCAGATTATTTGGTATCTGTTCGACTGGATGTACAATTTTTATGTTGTGCCACGTATAGTTTCTATTTACGAACGTAATCGGAATTTTATTCTGGCTATTAATTGACTGACGTTTCAACGTTTGACGGATGCTGTTTGAATTTGCGTGCAGACGTCGGAGACGTTCGTGGAATACGAAAATCATCCGAGAAAGACTTGTCAATCGACAGTGGTTAAAACCAGGCATAAATAATGTCATATAGCCATAGACACTGACCGAGTGAAGAAATTTTCTGACGTCTCATTGATTATTACTGTCGTTATTTTCGGTATTTTTGATCATCAGCATGGCGAGTTCGTGGAATAATTCGGTCATCCTCGCACATCACATTTACGTTGATGTTAATTTGACAGTCACCGGCTATTGTCCTTCTTGTTCTTTCAGAACCCTGCCATCATTCTGTGGACATTCTAAAAATACAATGGAGCTATTCAGCTGGTGTACAAACAACTTTGTCAAGTCATATGTGAATTTTAAAAACATTCGTGAATGAATTACCATTCAAATCAGTATTACCTTTCTCAATATAATTGTATAAATTTTTATAGACACAATGTAGCATATTAATAATTTATACAATGTATATAAATAATTACATTGTAATAATAATGTGTTTTATTTCAAATTCAGAAAAGAAAGATTTTTACGACTCGAGAAGCAGGACATTTTTAGGAATTTATTACAGCGAAACTAACTGACGTACAATTAAAAGACCTTTTGCATGTATTCAAGTATAATATGTTCCATCGTTGTAGACATTTCTCCAGCATAGTGCAATTAGTGCTGTTTATTAAAAACAACGTAGACTGAGCTATTGACAAAAAAGAATTGCCAGATGAATGCAGTCTTACAAAGTCAACTAAAGATGAGTAGGTGTAATTTAAAACATTATTTTCAACCTGTCACACACATTAAGAAAATAAATTCCTATTTCGCTCCAGTTTGTTGCGATTCAGGTAGAGAATTTTGGATGAAGATGCGCGCTGCCTAATGAGTACATTTGGAAAGAGGAAAAAACGTTTAGTGAAATGAAAAGTCGTATGAGGTGCCACGTCATGATCTCTAATAAACACCAGAAGTGCAGGGGTGCAGGAAACAGAGTAGAGTGCGACTTACCTTACAGATTGCGGAGCCACGCAACGTTCCTCCGGTGAATTCTCTGCAAAAATTCCAGAGCTGCAAGTTCTCTTCGTGTTGACGCCAAATTGCAGCGAGCGAGCGCGAGGCGGAGTAAAGCGGAAGTAAAACAGAGCTGAAACGAGCCACGCGAAACACTAACAGTATCACGTTGTCCTCTCCGGACAAAGTGCGCAAAGAATCGTCCCGCGAAGATGACCACAGCGAGAGTTCGAGGCGACGCGACGGCAGGAAGTGACAGGGAATAAAAGTCAAAGCGCTGAGTAATTTATTGAAAACGAATCGCTATGTACAAACGTATTAAATACAAGTGTGTGACATTTATACAGGGACAGGTGGAAGGTGTGTTCGAGTGTTAACCACGCACGACAGTCAATATGTCCGCCGATAACAATAGATAACTGGCCCTGTACCTGCGGCCACGAGCGGTCGGCCTATTTGCAACCCATTTCACCGTTTATATTTGCACGTGGAGATTGGCAAGTGCGTCGGGTCCACGAGTCTGCGACATTTATTTGCCGAAACCAGAGTCGACGGGACGCGACCTGCCCCGATCCTCCGCCTTCACTGCGTTCCCAACGAATTATAGTAATTCTACCGTCGCCGGAAACGATATACTGTGATCCTAAAGTAGATTTAACTCGTAGATTCGCCTGATAGATACACGGGACTCAGACTTAACTCACGGGGGAAACTCGGCGAGATTTGTTGGAAACCTCGATTGAAGTGTCGGCCAATTTTTTCTCTACTCTTCGGTTCCCCTGGGTAGAACCCTTAAAGGTTCACCCTTTTTTGAATACCTTGGAAACCAGGGTTGAAGAAAAAAATATTAACAAATGACCCGTTACAATTTAGAAGTAATATCTGCAAAATAAATCATCCAGCTTAGGCACTCTGTTTATACCGGAAATTATTTAATAATTTTTAGTAACCTATGGTACACGATTATGAATGTCTTAATAACCATGACAATTTCCCGTTTTTTAAAGAATATTTTCTAGCCTTCTATTAGGGAAAATTCTATTAATAAGCTTCTGGTAGGTAAACTGCTAAGTAACATAAAACCATATTATATTTTAATTGTGTAATAAAGAAAGAAAAAATTCCTAATTAACTGCAGAAAATGTTTATTTCGCAAAGTGATATGCAGTCTAGTAATAATCATATTTATGTGTTGTACTTACACAGTAAGTGAAGTACACATTAACCATTTGTTTAAGAAGGTTCAAGAAAACTAGAAATTATTAGAAAGATAATGATTCTACATGTAAATATACATCGAAAAACGGGAATAACATTTTTTCGTTTGACGCCTCGATTTCGAGAAAATCGAGTTGACAGATTAGCCAGGTTCGCGTGCTATAGTATATGCAGGAAGTAGAATTGGTTTGTTATGATCAGACGCGTCAGCCGATTTCTATCGAGTAACACGCGTATTCGCAGCATGTTAAAGCTCGATATTCTCGGGACGAAACTTCAGATGAAAAAATTTTATTCTATATTTTATTACGAAAGTGATGTACTTTTAACATGGAATAGTTAATGAAGCATTGAATCATAATTATAGAAAGTACGTGAATATTATATTGTAAAAACTATTGAATTGAACATACTCTAAGGATTGCCCACGATATTAAACGACGCTTAAAACCCTGCAGCTCCGATATACCTGTCGATAAATGTAGTAGGTCGAATATGTATGTCTCAGCTGTCGATCGGTTTTATGATCGCAGTATATCTGTTCCGGCAGGTTACACGTCTACCTGAAAGTTTAACTCTGGAAAGTAACATTTATGAGTCAGCCTAAAAGTAACTTATTGACAATTATTATTGAACATAACGCACAAGAGTCTCGCGTGGACGCAAAACAATCTGGATTGATGCGAACATTTGAACGTCGATGAAAATGATATCGTTCTCACACTGCACTCTTTTATTATATAAATATTCTTCCGTCTCATACAATGAAGAAGACGAATTGAAATTAAAGACTAATGTTAAAAACGTGTATCTTTCGCATTCAACCGAAATATAAATGGAAATTCTTGGTTTCGGTGTATGTCCTTATTAATTTATCGTTCACCGTGATTGATGGAAATACTTCCGAGGCTGTCAGACAAATCGTGTGGTAGGTCGCAAGTATTTTACTTCGAGATATCGCAGTTCAAAGTTTGACGAGTCAACATCTGACGGCAGATATCGGTGGTTCTTGCGCGTGCGTTTTCGGAAGAAAAATATTTCTTTAACGTAGATCCTCTTCTCTGAAAACACAGATTCTACCTCGAGGATATCGATCGCGATGCGAAGGCAAACTTTTCGGAAATATAACTTGCTTCGTTTTGTCTGGCGTCCTCAGATTTATGCACTGCGAGACGAGAAAGAATTCGCAATACGTTGTTTGATAATAAACTGCTTTATAATAAACTATTGTGTTGTAATCCTCGGAAGATTAAATATTGAATTAATTTTTTTGTAGAAAATAATAATATAAAAAGCGATAGAATATTCTTTTTCAATTTCTCGAATGATAGAAATAATATGCTCTTATTAGTCTCAAAGTTAGAGGCTCGAGGAATTTTAATCTTTTTAGGATTCTTATGTATTCTAAATGTCGTCAGTATATAAAAAAAGAGTACATCCTTATGCTGAATATTAATAGTGATAATATATAATATCATTTCATATAGAAATTATTCTTCGGAAACTGATTAAGGTCTAAAATGTTAGACATACTTAGACCACCCTGTGTAGTGACAAATTTCATGAAGAAAGAAGTAGTTCGTCTTCACTGCACGCTTCTAAATGATATAACTTATTTACACTTCTCTAGAGTAGACCATTTATTATATATGACAAACATGGCTGTCATTTGATTTCATCAAATTATATTTTAAGAAAATTATATTCACATTTGCAATCAACGAATAACTAAAGAATGCCGAATTAATATAACAACGCACGACAAATCAGTGTCATTACAAAAATATGTGTAAATACATTAATTAACCGACTGTGAATGTTCATGTATAAAATGTATAAACTCGCTTTATATATACAAATTTAAAAAATAACGATTAAATGCAAAATCGAAGAGAACTTAATTGCAACTCTTAATTTACTGGCTGCAATGAGGAAGGAGATAAGCTTCCTTCAATTTCAATTCCATTGTATTTGCCGACGTGAGAATAAAACACAAATTTCCGCACACTATCACAAAGCCTCTACCTTCTATAAATGCTTGTACCAAAAATCAGCGGAACGATGGAATATTGAAAAAGGAAATATCGAATTAGCCAAGACAAATGAAGAATTACGGAAACAGGGATGCAAGAGTTAACGGGCCGGAAGTGAGTCGCTACGTCACACAGCGGGCCAGACTCGCAAAAAGCTGAACAAACTTCATGTACACTTGTGATGTATCATTCTCAGGTATGGAATAGCATTAGTACAATACAACAATTTCCCACTTAGCACCGTTGTTTACCCTGTACTAAGTTGGGGGGATATTCTTGGTCGCATCTATCGTATAGGAATTGTTGCGCCTATAGAGGATTTACTGTATTTTAAATTTCGGTGTAAGTCCCTGATCTGAAGGCATGAAGATTTTGTTAATTAATCCGAATTCCATAGAAACGGCCCACAGTATGTCATGCGAAAGGAAATTTTCATGCGGAACAATGGTGGCTCGAACAACGAATCGCGAACAGTGTACGAAAGAAGACTCGTGAGAGGACATTCGAGTAGTGCGCGGTTCTCGTCTGTATTTGCCGAAATCCGTCACAGCCTAGCCGGCGGTGCGGGCGAAGATATCAATTCGGGCTTGTCGCACCTCTATCGGGTTGCAAAAACGAAAGCTCGCGGCCTGGCCGATGAAAGGGAGAGAAAAAGCGCGATCGCGTTTCATAACGAAGGCAGCGGATATTAAATTCCATCGGCAAACGCGGATTCCCGTGTACGCGGCACTTCCGTGTTCCGACTTTTGTTTGCAAGCACCGGCCCGAACCGGGCGCCGAGAAAACCCGGCTGCGCCACAACCGCGTGAATATGAACGGAAAAACAAAGCTCGTTTAGGGACGAGCGATGGCCATGCTGCCCCCGCGGCGGAAGAACGTGTATTCGATGCTCGAGATGCATTAGAAACACGACGAAATTTGGTAACTACTACACAGTTCAGTGACTTCTAGTCGCTGGACATAAATCCTATTAAACGAGAAACCAACATTTATGATGCCCCCTTAATGCTGTCTATATTGTAATTCTATTGTAAGATCACAATTGTCTTGATAAAGAGATTCCTTCTATAACCTATTCGGCACTGCATTAATTTATTTAGCAGTTGTTCTCCATGCAAAGTAAAGATTGGTCCTATGATAAGCTTGTTTGTGTAATTATCATTCACTAGGTTAACTCCGTTCTTTCGTTAGAAATTGATGTTTATTCATTGGTCATGTAACCGATTTTTCTATAACCATTATTGTTAAAATTGTGTTCTGGAATGTTTTTCAAAAACACCGTGATTCAATTTGTCACTTTTGAAGTTGCATAGTAGAAGTTTTTGCTGCAAACGTAGAAAAAGGATTTTATTTGCATATGATAACGTTTTGTGTAGTTTTTGTGTCGAAATGTATATTACCAAAAAATACTCAATATTTTAGAATTTTCGTGTGTACGAATGGCTCACACTGACTGAAATAAGTGTAAATTTTCATATCTCAACCAAAAAGGGAATGGTTCTATATAAAATATAAGTTGACTTTGAAAATTTGTAGAGTACAGGTGCACTTAGTTAGTTTTCCATTGAATACGAAAGATAAAAACAGCAGAACGCATTTTCACATTGAAATTAAGTAAAAAATATGGAGCAGAATTGTTTCGTGTACATCTCGTTCACGGGAAATTGGAATTTGAAAATTCTGCATTCAAAACCTCGATTTCCTTTTCAACGAAGCCCCAAGGGAGAATTTGTTGATCATTTTTACCGATTTCCCCGCAAAAATAACGCACTTTCGATTTGCAGTCATATTTTTTGTTAAAAGGTCGATGCACACTTTTATTTCGCTCGGAATCAGCTTCCAATGTTGTACCGCAATTTTTAAGATGTACAAGGTTTATTTGTTCAATTTTTAGCTAAGAATTTCAGGAAATTGTTGAGAACGATTCTAGCAACGCCACCGTCGAATTTTCTTGACTATTAATTTCGTTCGAATGGATCATAGAATTGAAAAACAACGCTGACACTGAAGATAGAGTGACGGAGTAGACAAGTATGGTTAATACCTTCAGGTTCTCAAGAGGCCAATCAATTTTGCTGCAACCAAAGTCAAAGTATGATCCAGTAGTTTCTGCACATAGATACCAATCTTCCTGCTGTGCTGATCAATCATCTTTTTAAAAAAAACTTGTTCAAACTTGGAAGCATATCAGTGTAGTAGGAACAGGTACTCAGACCTCGATCACCTAACTGATTTACTTTTGTATCGAAAGACATGCTTCGATACATAGCACGAACAAAACAAGGACAGAAAATTTTACATCGAAGTACTTTTCCAATAAAATGGCTGTTATTCCTGCTATTTTAAAACCACTACTTCGAAACACAAAATTTAATAAAATACAGTACAAACTTATTTCACTTTTGGTTCATCCACACAAATTTTACTTAATCTTCGTAAATTCTTTATATTTGTTTGTAGCATCTTCACAGATGTGACAAAAGAAGAGATTATGCCACTTTAAAATAAAATTTATATTTTTAAACTAAACATCGTTCTTCCGCCGGTCGCACTCGCTCTAGAAAATAAAATTCACGATGGGGACAGCGGATTAATCGATTTTTCGGTGGGGATGTGAACTGTGCCGCGTATACTTGCGATTACGTTATTACAAACTGTACAAAGTGTTTCTCACGACACGTGAGACATCGCTACGATGGAAACGATTAGTTCAATGAATTCTCTTTGTTCATTATTCAAAGAAATCTTCGTTTAACGATTATCGATATTATATATATGTATATCTCTTTCTCTATATATCACTCTTGTACACGTTCTTTCACTCTTCCACTCTAAAACGTTACGAATTCTTCCTACAAAGAGAAACGAGCCAGGGAACCGATCAGGAACGGTTTACGCCAGATATGTTTGGTTTTAATATATTTACAAAATAATGAATTTATTTCTAATGTCCACATCATTCTGACCCTGTAAGTAAAACATGATCGAAATTCCGGAATATAATTTTCCATACAGACTGTACAACATTGACGAAAAACGGGTGAGATGAAATGATATTGAATCTTTAATTAACGTCGAATTCTACTCTACGGAATTTAATTATGATTTACAACGGAACGAAAACAATGCTTCCATCGCCATTCTATGATCTAAATACGAAGCGTCAAAGCATTGATAAATATCATACAAAAGAGGAGCTCGTAATTAAAAGAACGAAATTCAAACGCGATGTAATTGGCAGGTGTAAGCTTTCTTGAAAAGTCGCGAACGCTTTTACAAGTTCGAATTCGTGCGAAAACACGGATACGTTCCCGATTTCAATTTGTAGGAAGGATTATGTGCACACTTCCCTCTGTCGATCGTTCGATCGTGCAGAAGGCGTCCATTAAGTCGGCCATGTTTGCCGCCGATACGTTTCGTTAAGCTCATCAAAGTGGATATGTACATCGATCCCCTGCGACACAGCATGTCGCGTTCTGTACGATCGACCGTGATCTATTTTCCGCTATTCTTTATTGTTTTCCTTTATTGTTTCCGTGAGATTACAACGCTCGTCGCGCGTGCCATCGAACGAACCGATTATACAGGACCTCTCAAAAATACTGGGCCACTTACACATAAACTCAACGCGAATAAAAATCACAGAATCCTGTCGAAGAACTTTTCGATTTTTAGTCACGCTGAAATACATGTTCTCTTAGTGACTCACTGTTTTTGGAACATCCGCCATGAGTTGAATGAGAAAGGACCCGAAGTGAGATCTCGCTCGATATGATATAGGTTTCCTAATAGAGTGGCAGTACGTTTTACCGCTATCGATCCTTAGCTCCATATATTATTATATTAAATTACCAACATGTCATGTCATAGACAATATAGTAGAATTTTCATATTCAAAATGATATCTCGCGATTAAATTTCCGCAACGGACGCAGTCCCGTAAGAGGACTCTGATGTCTACGTCAGGCCCGGGCAACTTCTTCTCCGCTGTCGCTTCACGACCCCCACTATCAGTGTACCGGTTCCCCCACGACCAACTAATTCATATTGCCCCTACCGTGCTCTGCCTCGCGTCACTGCGAGGATACGGCTTCTTATATATACACTCCTAATCTCCTCCTACATTCCACAGGAGTTTGGTGGGGAGGACCCAGGAGTAAGGAGAGGAGTCGTCTGCGGTTCGCGAGCCGCAAGTTGCACAGACCTGATCTACGTCCCGAAACGTTACAATGCTCTCACCGGTTCATGATTTATTATATAGTGCGACGTGAATCGATGACTATTAGATTAACCGATCGTCGATCCTCTTGCTGGACTACCTCCAGTCGCGTGTACTCGTACGTACGTCACTTATGTTTCTTACGGCGATTTACATTTTACAGATTGTTGGAGTGACTGGATTAGTTGAGTAACATTATAAATTCCAGAATAACGCAGCGATTTACCGTGCAATCCAACGCCCCACTCTCGCCCTAACATGTATAAGTTCTTCATTGTTCCACGCTGAACACATAGGATCCAATACCCGATAAATATTGCTTCGTTACTTATGCAGAGAATAGAATTTCCAACCCGAAAAATGGTTGAAAGACGATCTATACTGTCCAATTTTATTTTTGCTCACTGAATCGGGAATTCCACTTTCTAGTCTATTATCTTTTGATCTTGTAACTTTTCTGGTCCAATGGAAATGATCGAGCATGCCCAATAAAATAGATAAAACTGTGTCGAAACGTACCACGTATATATTGGCAAATTGAAAATTGTTCTATCAAGTATCTCAGATGACGCGTAAAATAACTATTTGAAGACCTCCAACTTCCTGTCACGTGACCTATCAAGCAAACAGCTAAAGACGAAACGGTAGTGTCCAAATTTAAAAAGCATTAAGAAAGACTTATTTAAAACCGTGAATTGTCCTCTTGTTCTTAAAAAAAATTCCAGATACAGATAAGATAAGAATGCACATCCGGTTCTGGAAGCTGCCGGAACGTATTCGCGACACAAACGAGAATATCTATCGGGCAAATGGACCGGGTCTGTTCTGTCCTATAAACTTAACTTCAGGTCACACGACAGCTTCTCTTTCTACCCTGCCCCCTTTCGCCCCAAACCCCCTCCTCGTCTACACCAATACCCTAAAACCAGAATCACGAGTGTATCCGAGCTGGTGCGGTGGTTTCATCGGATTCGGTTCTCGGCGCGGCGACCAAGTTTCGCGAATCGATAGGTGGTTTAACGAGCGCAAAACGGTCGCCGGACTGTGCGTCGCCGAGAGGAATGCGAAGCCTTTACATAAAACGACGTACACTAATCATTTTTTTCGTTATACTATCGATTAACTCGTCAACATTCTTTACACGCTCTATATAATATTTATAATATTTATACGAATTTTTATACTGCAACCTCTAATGGTATTGTCAAACATTTATGCGCTTCAGTTAAGCGCATCCTTAAGCTTATTAGTAGTTTCATGGGAACTGAAACGCAAGCCGGCTGCGCGGCTCCAGGAATCCCTTTTTCTTATCGGGTCGACTACCTTCTTCGTCGTTCGCTTATTCCTCCATCTCTTTTTCTCTCTTTCTCTGACAAAGCTGCCCCGTCACGGGACACTGAGCTCATGCTATCGAACTTAATCGGCAATCTTAAGTTCCGAAGCGCCGTCAACTTCCCGCCGATACAAAATCCCGCGCCACGGTACTCTCGGTTTTCCTTCGTCAGCGGAGGTTAATTAAAACGCTGCAAAAAGGCGACTACCGTCGCGCTTCGGCCTCGCAAAGCTAACGAACGCCTTCCGGTGTCCATCCCGCCACTCGAACTCACTTTAAAGTCGAACCGCCTGAACGCCGACATCGATAGACCCTTGGTTATCGCGGGCTTCATCTTCGAATTTACGAAACTGCTACTTCAGGCAAGCAGGGCCGTTCTAAATTTGCGACGCGGAGTTTAAGTGAATTTTAACACGGAGCTCCGTCGAGCCTTTGCGTCCGTAGATGCAGATAAGGGACCCTGTAATTTTCCTTTAAACCTTCTGTCAATAACCCACCTCTGACTTCTGTCTAAAGTTTCCTTAAGTTACTGTCGAGAAATCACAAGAGCCACACATTAGGTTCAACTAAAAATTACGTAGGAACGGATTTTGTAAAGTACGTTCTCTGTTTTCTACGAGAAATACTTTTAATAACAACATCTATTTAGGAGTCTATTAGACAAGCTTGTATTGCCACATTTTGTCAGCCATTTTTATTGAAATTGTGTATGCAGATTTCAAAGCAGAACATTTTTCCAAAAATTTGTCCGACTTTACTTTGAAGTGAAATTTGTTAGCAGCAAAGTAATTTCGAAAAAATTTCAGTTTCTGCCTCAATATAAAGCTGTAGATTTCATGATACGATGTAGCAATAACTTTATTCATGTGCTGTGTTGCGGTTAATGAATTTTTACATAATTTCGAAACGGAAAGCGAGCCTGCGACGCAAATTTAGAATCACCCTGTGCACAAAATTTCCCTTATGCTCAGAGCTTAGAGCTGTTATTGCATCTAGTTCTTTAACATATCTTCTTCCAATGTAATTATTCGACGTACATTAAAAATTGTACGCCTTCACAATGACAATTTCATCATTTTCTAAAATACATAAAACACAAAAACATACTCCCTCGCGAGATTGCAAGCTTGTAATACAGAATGCACAACGTCAGGTTTGTAAAATCATACAATCTAATAATGAGACTAATCAGACAAGGTTAGATTCTTTCCTTTAAAAAATGAGATCACTAAATCAGCAAATCGTCTGGCCGTTCCCCCGATAACCAACGATCTAATTTTCGTTCCTCCTGCATTAAAAGTCCAAGTATTCAATTCCGTAGCCGTCGGACAAGCTTCGTTAATCAAGCGTCGTGTAGAAAACCTCGTGGCCCGACCAAAAGAATCGGTAGCAAAGACGGGTGTCCCGTCATTTCTGCGAAATGACTTGGCGGTGTAGAAATCGTCGAGGCCAGTCTTGATCCGCGAAGTCCGGGCCACGTGTGTCCCGAACGTGCCGCGTGGCTGTCGTTACGGTGTGTGTCGCGAGCTTGTTTGCTGACGGTATCAATTTCAGGGCAGCGTGTGTGCGATTTATCAAACGTGCTCGTCGACTGTTGGCCCACGATACGAACGTCCCGTTCCGTATCGAGCGCCGCGGCTCGGAATCGTCATCCGACTGACTATAAATACAAATTCCGTGTTCCTAGCATTCGCGGTGAAACGTACGTAATGAACATTGTGCTCGGCGCACCCGTTGTGGAAAACTGTAAACCCCGTTGATTTCGAACCATCAGGTTAACATAAGTCTCGAGCGTAACGCGCGCGATTGTTGCTCGCTGACGAATCTACCTCGATCCGAATAGTAAAATATAGCCACCGGAAAATGAATTACACGAGAATGCGGAATCTCCGGGTAGAAAACTGACGTCCGAATGTTTGTTGAAGATCGTGCAGTTTGCTGCAATTATGCGAAACGACGGACCCGTGATTAGGTGGCCGCCGGGTTACCTTCGCTTTTGGATGATTCATCGATCGTCGCCTCGTACGATTGGCCATCCTAGGTACTAACTTGGTCTGGTTTGGTGGAGCTTGGTCGTCGAAGGGCTGTGCCACCAATTGCCGTTCAGCTCGCCGATCATAGAAAGCCGGATCAGGTTCCAGCCTTCCAGTTCTCTGTATCAGGTGTCGTTCGAGTCGCTGTGCTTGTAGCCGAGGTTCTTCCGTTGCAGAAACAGGTGGATCTCGCGGAAGTTCGGGCGGTCCGCGTCGTTTCTCTGCCAGCACTCGCGCATCAGGTCGTAGATGTCCTTGGGACAGTTCTTCGGCAGTGGTAGGATCATCTGCGAACAAGTGTGGACAATATTGGATTAACAATTTCCTTTGCAGTTTAGTTGACGACTGCGTGTGTTCAAGTCGGCGACAGAATCGAAAGTGAAGAGAACAAATATTACATCTTGTAGCTAATTCAATAAGTACAAAAAGATATTATTGTTAGTGCATAGGATATATCGGTTATTTTATGTGAACATCGAAAACTTCGTATCTTCTCCCTTCGCTTTAAGAAATCGTCAGACGTCCGAAATATATGCCATCATAATTTGCAGTCAAATAAAAAATTCATGTTCTGACCCATAAAATATAAAAATCGATAGATAACATTAATTTCTGGGGGCATATAAACTACATCACCTACAACGTATATTCGCTACAATAATTTTTTAAATTGGAACGTTTATAAAGCTTGTCTTAATA
Source organism: Lasioglossum malachurum (assembly GCA_028455605.1). Lineage (NCBI taxonomy): Eukaryota > Metazoa > Arthropoda > Insecta > Hymenoptera > Halictidae > Lasioglossum > Lasioglossum malachurum. The sequence goes on from CM052316.1 coordinate 19,321,178, forward strand.
AATAATTTAAATATTCAAAAAGGCGGTGACTTGTCGATACGGTAAATAAAAAGATTGTTCGAAAATTTTGTCAATTAATTTGTTCAGTTTCTGTTGTGAATAAAATAACGATACTTACTCTCCGTTCGTCTTCCTGGTAAAAATATGTTGCGTTCTCGACGATCCGGTGATCGGGAAGCTCCTCAAACGGTTGCTCTCTCGCGAACGATAAAATCTCCCAGAGCGTCACCGCGAATGCCCAAACGTCGCTCTTCATCGTGTGCCTTCCCTGATTACAACAGATTCATACAACTCATCAAACCCTTGTCAGTCACAATTCTTCCATACACAAATAATTCCATAATTTATTTAACACCTCGAGAAATTAAATTTATTTAAAGAACTTAGTTTTTTTTTTATAAGTTAAAGAACATATATTTATACGATTCAAAATGCTAGATTTACTTTATTCGAAGTTTCAACAAAATATTTGCAATAATTTCGGTCGATAGCAATACACTCGACAATTTTTCCTTTCCAATTCCAGATCCAGCCAGAAACAAACGTAACGGGGTAAAACAATAAACAAACAATTTTCTTTTAAAATATCAGGTGCGAAAATCGTGCGATTTCATTTCAACGTCGCGTCGTCTCTATTTCCGTTATAACGGATGCCATTAAAAACGTATCAAACTGAAGCCCGTCGCGACTAGGCGAGACAAAAACAATTTTATTAACACGCCACGCAACCCTTTCACATCGATACAATTTCCATCAGTATCCGATTCCGATAAAATCGATAGTTAAGGGGTAGATTGTCATTGGAAAAAAAATAATATAGCAGTACCGAAATATTCTGTGAGTTCGGAAGCGAGACAAATTGTCAAACAAAGAATTCGAGTGATCGAACACTTCGTCACGAAAAAAGTAATAAGCAATTCCGTAGGAAGTTAAGTATTCTATTTAATCTGTAAGCTGTTTGGATGTACCATCGAATTACCATTTACTTCGTTCTCTTCAATACTCTTTAAGGCATCAAAAGTCAACTCAATTTGTTGCTAACAAAACAACAGGAATTCTTAGAGCACGGGATCTCTATAAAAGTTCTAAATAGTGAAAGATCGTCTTGGATATCCCTGGAATAAATGAATTTTACCGGTACAAAATAGTATCACTTCTAAAAATGGTCAGAGATTACCGTATTTTTTTTTTTTGCGTTCTATATGTACGGCAGCTCTTAAGTCTCGATCGCAGACGGAGTAATTTATACGGGAGCGTGCGGCGCCACGTAGTTCGACGAAGTTGGGGCGCGAATGCACCGTCGTGGAACGGTTACACGTCTTTGCCGTTTCCCTCGCATTGGCAGTGACGCGTCTTGCGGTTTCCCCGGCTGGCACGCGCGTATTTCTCCCGCCGCCGCGAAAAACCCGACCGAACGACCGACCGGGGAAACCGTTTGGAAAATCGAGCGGAATTTCGAGTCGCGCCGCGTCCCGTCGCTCGTGAAATTCGCCGGAAAATCAACCGTCCGATTCCCGGCGATTAATTAATTCACCTATTCCCACACCTAATCAATCAGCGGTGCTCGCGTTAAAATGCAACGAAGAGTCATAAATAAAACATTTCGTTGGCCGCGGAGGGCGGAGGGCAGAGAATCGACTCGGTAATGGCGTCGATTTTTCATTATCGTCAGATCCGAAGCGGAAAAATGAAGCGTACGACGGAGGAGCGACGGGAATGGAAGGCGGGGCCGCGAGACGATTTTCTCGTCACCTGGCCGTAAAGGTGCCATTCGAAGTTGAAACCGATTTACGGGGACGTCGGGCGCGCGCGGCAGGTGGTATCGTTGCTTGGCGAGAAATTACTCCGACGTAAGTGCTTTAGTTACGTAATTTCAGGGAACCTACACCATCCGGGGTGAAGACTGTACACGCACCCGGCGAGTTTACGGATCACGCGCTCCCCTGGAACCTTATAAACGTACTTCATTGTGCAGCGGGGCTCGCGCGAGCATACGTCTCGGATACGATTTCTAATTAGCTCGCTAACATACTGCCTTCATACCAACTCGAAATCGACGGGAAAACGGACGAGTGAAATTTCAGAATCGTCTCAATCCCACCTGTCGAAGGAGTTATGGTCGAAGCTGTTAGCTTACTGGAAACTCGAGCATTTCTTCTTTTCACTCAAATGATAATGTGAATTGGTACATCTTACTACAGCCATATTTCTCCTTTTTACCGCGCTTATATTAGCTTGCCGAGTTGTCGTTGTAGTATGCGTCGAATCTTGTAATCGAATTTTAAACCACTTCCCGATGAGCTAGAGACTTGAAACTTTAAACGTAGCTCAGAACTGGGTGACAATGCAATATTAAAAAACAAATTAAAAAGAAAACTGTCGAATTGTCAATGTAAAAATGTGAATTTTGTAATATTTACAAATAAATTTGCGACAAGTTTTTCGCGAAAAATTGACGTCTTTTCCCTTTGAATTTACTATTTAACTCTTTCTGGAGGAAAACCGTAAGCTCCTTTGACAACGATCATGATGATAACCTTTTTATAACTTTTATAATTGTTTTCTGTAGTAACATTACAATATCAAAACGTGATTGGACCTTTAGTTGTTTGAAAATTGCACTAAAAAACTTTTCGCGAACTAGCACATGGAATTAAAGCAGGATGGAAAATATATCGATGCAGCGTGTAGAAAAATGAACAGAGAGATGTTGGCCACGTTGCGTCGTACCGAATCACAAACAGGTACTAGAAACACAATGGTACATCGATATGCACCACTACATTCCAATTGAATTTTCAAAAATATTTTTCTCCCGATCATTGCAGTATAGATCTCACGTTACGTCGAATAAAGTTAATTTTTATGTGACGTGAAATAAAGTGGAAACGAAATTATATTGATTATAGATGGATTCAATGGTACAAAATATATTATGAATAAATAGAATTAGAGATTGATATTAGACGATTTCAGTGGATCGATCGAATTCTGTCGCTTTGCAATATCGTCTCGAGAATTAGAAAAGAGAATTCGTTTCGCAGTGAGAAACGCTCCTTGGCTATTTACTTGCCAGCCACGCAACGGGTTTAATATCGAAGTGATTCGAGTCGAGCACTGGCTGTCGTAAAGTTTACGACAGGCCGATCGTGGGACATTAGTTCGCACCGACGTTCAACTTAATAAAGTTGAGCGTTAAATCATTAAATCGACGCTAATTCCGAATAATTCTTGAAACGGTGCAGCGTTTCGCGCGCCGAACTGGCCTCGTTTCATTAGCACGGCACAATGGTGGAGACCCCGATAAACGATGGCAATAATGAAACATTAACGATCGCAGTCAATTTGAAATGACTACGTGAACGACCGGCAAAATACTATATCGACCGCTCGTTTCCCATTTACTCGAATTACCATTTAGCTATCAATTTGCTGCTGCACGGATTTCATTCATACGCGATTTCCGATGGTAATGGCCCCCTGTTGATAAGTCGATCGGCACTCGGATCTAGGAACGGAACCAGCTGAAACTGCGGCGAGATGAACGTTCGAGCGAACTTTGCTTTTAGCGTGATCTACTGTGTTCCCCCTTCGTAAAATATTCGCCTCGCCAAAAAGTCTTTCCGTATTTTTTGTTCCAGCATGCGAAAATGCAATTTTCACTTTATTCAACAAAATTCGATCTTATTAAACTCGTTACAATATTTTTATTTATTTGGCGTTCTATTCAATTTACCCAGTATTCCAAATTTTTTTTAATACTCTAGATTTTATCTATCCATACTGCTATTATTTTCATTATCTTAAACAACTTAATACTTCACAGCGATTTTAATGCTATTCCACTTATAATCTTAATGCATTAAAACGGTTCAGAGTTATCATCTTTATGTTGTGATAAGTCTTATTGGTCAATTCAGTTGAATTTTTAAAAAGTTTGATCTTAACCTCAGGAAATAATATTTCACAAACGTAACTCCAAACGACAGAGACATATACGTCTGCATTTTTTAAGTGAATTATTTAAAATAGATCATTATTATACGAATTGGTTATTGTAATTAGAATTTTTCTGCAAATATTATATTCCCGTAAATGAGCAAAAGTGAACAAGATTAAAATGAATGACGCAATATCTTTTTATGCAACAGCATACAACAATTTCTCTAAAATCATGATAAAGTTGCACACGTTTAAACTAACTAGGTAAATATTGTTATTAGGGGACCCATCTCGGATCACCTTGACCTTGACATATGTTGTCAAGGGCAATATTCTGAACAACTTTTGTGGATACATCTATCCGTCGCTCGGACTTTCCCCAGATTTTCCCCAACATAAAATACAAAAGCATTTAATCCTTATAGCGCGGCACAATTTCGCGAATTCGTAACGCTTGCAAACGGCCAAAACACCATAAAGTAAACGTATCGAACAGATTTCTAGGTGATCGATTCTCAACAAGTTCAAGTGAACCACAATTCGAGCAAACAACTCGACCACACCGGTCCATTCGGTTTGAAGATACTGCACCAATTGGAAAACGTGTATAGAACGACTGTTTAGAGCTACCGGCCAAAGGATCATATAACTAGATACGTTTTGGAAAACCGTACGTTCAACCGGTTTCTGGGATGCTTGTGGCGTTTGAAATTAAAGAGAAGCACCGCTTGAAATCCGTGTCCATACGCGTTTTAGAGAATACAATGCGCGGTTTCATTTCGAGAATTCTAAAGGGGTTTGTTGTTCCAAAGAGTCAATGTCAAAGGATCAATTTTGTTTAACACTTGAAATTCTACCGTCCATGCATTTTTTAATTTATTCGTATACTAGCTTTATTGTGTACCTTCTTTTACGTATTCAATGGGCAACATTCTTTGAATAACTTCGTTGAAGAGTTTTTCAGAGAGGCGAAAACATTTAGTTAGCTTTGGTATATTTCTTGTTAATCAAAATCTCACATTATAGTTCAATAAACTTTTATGAGAAAACAGGCAACTTCGAAGATATTTAATTCTCCTTCTAACCTGCGTGATATTTCATCAACTAGTTTAACATACAACTTTTACATTAATTAAATGTGTTCAATCAGTAATAAATGAAACGAAAATGAAAATATTTCAACACCAACTATTCGTCTGTGGTTCACAACGATTAGACTGAATACCTTGATACATTAATAAAAATAAACAATAATTTTATTTATTACCTCAAACAGTCTCACTAAATGACAGAAATATTGTAATTTCTCTGATCTGTTCATGAAATCAAATATTAAAATGGGAATTTACAACACGATTCACGATGTAGTAATGACATTTACTTGATCCATATTTTTCGAACCAATTCAGCTATAAAGACCAATTAAAATTTCGGAACGTCGAAAATACTGGTATAAATTGGAACGAAGTAGCTCATACGTGGATAGACACGGAGTCTGATGTATTCAAGCGTGCAGCGTCGTGTCTGATCACTAGCCGGCTTATTCCACTTGTCGCGTACGGTTCACTCGCGACCCCGAAACACAGAAGAATCCACATTGTCGGAGGAGTGTCGGTATTCCCTGAGGAATGACTCGAGTTTCCGGGGATTCCCGAAGGATAAACACAGCCAATCTCGTTCTGTTCTTGAAGCATTCGCGGAGAATCACTGGGACTGTCAACTGTGTATCCTCTAACAAGAATATGGAGTTAGGAGATGATTAAGAAACACTTCTCTGAACTTAATGTCTGACTCATCATTGCATTTGCTTCATCCAATACTTTTTCATGATGCGTCTAGTTCAACCCAAACCCAGATAGAAGACATAATCAACAAGTATATTCAACATTCAACACAGTGGAGTGTAAAAAATAATTGTCAATTCTATAAATTCCTCTGTGCAACTAAAAATCTCCATAAACAAACACAGTAGAACTTATGACATGGATAACTCGATTCTATATTTTTTAAGAAAGTAATAAATTGCACGATAATAAAAATTATGTTAACAAGGAAACTAGATTCTCAATATTATACAGGGTGTTTCCTTTATCTCGAAAACTTGAGATGTCTTTAATTTCCCAATGAAGCGATATATTGCAATAATAAAAATTATATTACAGATGTATGAAAATTGAAGCTAGAATTAAAATCATTTATTCTTTTTTACCACCCGAAAGTTAACCGTTATTTTTGGATTTTTCACACAAACCTGGAAGGGTTCCTTGTAAGTGGAGGGACCGTGTCTGGATTGTCGGGCGGTTAAGCAGGAAAAATTTACTCGACATCGAAAACGAATTGCGGGAGTTCTGGAGGGAACGGGGGGTGGGTAACGGACGGGGGAAAAAGCCGCACCCTCGTCGGGACTTTTAGGGTTCCGCGATGACACGGGGAATAAGCTCGATTCGCTAATGCCGCTCGACCGCAGACAGTTCTGGCGGGATGAGGCTCCGCGGTTTCGCGGATCGACAGTCCGATGTCGGCCGGCTACGAACGAGAAATTAAAACCAGGATCCGCCGAATAAAATACGTCGGCCGCGGCCCCGTTCGTTACACTGGCATAACAAGCGCTGCCAATAAATCCACCGCGGCCCGGCTCTGCCGAATATGTTTTCTCGCGACTTCATCGCGTGCACCGGCCTCGACGCGAACCGCTTCATATTTCTTTCGGGAGAACGACGCGATAACTATCGACTCCTACCGGCCGCGAAAAAATGTTCGACTATGTTTGGCTTTGTGAACTATCGCGCGACATTCGTCTTGCTACTTTGAACATTCCCACGGTGCACATGGCGCAAAGCCATTAGATAAATTTCGAGCCGGGGAACTTCGACGGCCGCGATTCGTCTCGATCAGCGTTAAACCTTCTACATATTTACAATGTTACGATTTCTGGGAATTATGGAAAGCTGACAATTTATTTTCATGGGTGGTCAGTCGTCGGTATTCTTGAAGATATTAATTTTTAATTAGACCCGTGACAGCTGATGGTTTACCAGAGTTTTCCTTCGTCATTACATCGTTCCGTTGCAACGTGAAAATGTTATGTCAGAATTTTTTATCAACCAAAAATATTTAATTAAACGTCAGCTTTTATCGGAACGAGTCTATGTACGTAGAATTCAAAAGGCTATTATTTTATATTAATATTATCATAGAAATTAATAGGAATATTCTTGATAACATAATATTTTACAAATGAAGTGAAAATGTAATAAGTACATCTGTACTGGACCGTGGGATAAAAGAATGAAAACCAAGGGATAATAATTTTTAAAATCACGTACAACGCATAAGGACACGGGCGCAAGCAGCCAAACAATTTACTGTTTTCCGCTCGCACGGAGATAGTACGCAGCAAATTTGTTTCTAAAGATTGGAGTCGCGATCGTGATTAAAAAGCAAATGTTTCAGGTTATTAGCTACTTAATGCACCGTAATCTGTTCGCCCCCATTCCATCCCGTTCCCGACTGTTTGAATCCACTTCGAGTTCCTCCGATCCCCGTGGATCAGCGTGGATGGGTTTCTGAACAAGGAGGAAGGTTAAAATGGCTTCTAGCCGGATCGAGGCAGATTCGAAGTCGAATCAGGTCGAGGCGCGCTCGGAAGCCAGCTATTAAACAATGATCGCTGTTGTTTCAGCTTGCTAAAACCGAGACCGACGAATCTTGAGAGCAAATATTGAAAAAAAACACACGCATATACGCGCCCAGAGAAAAAAGCATGAAAACCATTCATCTGTTCGAGTGCGAAAAGCGAGGCTTTGATTTCAAGCGTGCAAAACAACGGACGATAGGCATTCGCGAAAACCAAACCGAGTTTCATCGCGCGGATGCGCAGCCACGGTCCATTTAAACGTCACTGACCGAAACGGTACGAAATAAAACCATTCGATCGCCCCCGCGGTTTTTTTTCCTTCCCCGACCTCGACTACCGATAGAAATCGTATACAATTCGTCCGTTCGGGTCAATCGTGTCGAAACTTAATTCGGTGATAGCTACCGGGGCGATTCGCATTAGGCTCGATAGGCTTAAAAACACTACGATACTGAATTGTAGGCTGTGGACTCGGTAACTAAAAGAAAAATTTATGCTAGTTGAGTCTTGAAATAGATGGTTAACTATGTCTTCAATTCTCTTCAGTTTCAAAGAAGAAATCGAGTAAGCAACAATCTTATGAACGTTAAATATGTTAAAATAAATACAAATTTTCTTCTCTCTCTTAGCTTTTTAAATTACAATCTTTTTCCATGTGACATTATTGAATAAGTTTCATTATTAACACAGTAAAAACCGTACTTGATCAAGTACGTAAATTCGATGTTCCCATTTTTATAAGTCACTTTCAGGGTAAGGTAGGTTTAATGTTAACAAATATTTCAAGTTGTTCCAGAGTAGTTGAAAATTGATTTAAAGTTATAACGCAACTATAAAGTTAATCGGCATGCTAACTAACATGAAAACGAAATTTGAATGCATTAGGGTGATTACTTGCTGCGGATACCGTCGTGGGTAAGTTTCCTTCTACTCTGGGTTCGTAGAAAAACTTTCGAACTAATTACGCCACTCTTATATTGACAGAGGAAATACTCCGTACCAACTAGATTATTTGCTCGCTTAATGATACACGTGTTTCGATGTTTAAATCGAAAAAGTTGAAAAATGTAAACATTTCTATAGTAATTGTTGGCTTTTGTTAAACGTTGGGAATTAAATTTACTTGTTACTAAAAGCACTCTATTATAGTTAGTAGGTCATTAGACATTTAATCGTGGATCGATATTAAGAAGAATGAACATGTTCGTACATCGTTAGATTTCCTTATAGTAAAGTTGCACCGCCCTGGACACTGGCGACAAGCTCACCCAAATAGACCCGTTTGAATTATCGATACGGCTGCTCGAAATTCCGACCGACTGTCCCATCAAAGACTAATTAATTACTTACCATCAGCATGGATTCCCAAGCCATCCATCGAATTGGCAGTGCAGGTCGGCCCTCCACCCGGAAGTAGTCAGCGGCGTAAGCATTCCTTCCGGAGCCCAGATCTGACACTTTCACCGAATAACCACGGCTCACCAAGCAGTTTCTGCAACAAGCCCATAACTGGTTCAACATCTCCATTTTTTTTTTTTCGCAACAGCTGATGCCCGAGCAGCTGCAGCAGTGCTGTACTTTTTATTTCGCCCACATAAGCAGCGCTAACTTTTACAATCTTCACAAACACAAGTCTCTCCGTCACTGTCGCATCGTCTTCCGAGTAACAGTTTTAGTAGAGGTGCTATCTTAGGTGTAGTTCGCCGAACATAGTGTTTTTAGAGGTCCCCTACTGGTGGGGATAAAATATTAACAGTTACGGTAAAGACCTCTGCGACGGTTACAGAGAGAGAATACTATATAGGAAAAACACTCGCGTGTATTTCTCAGCGGTTAATGCGTTTTCCATTTGGCTCTCGTCATTCGTTCGATCCTGCTATCTTTGTAGATACTTCGGGCAGAGCAACTACAGCAGAAGAGGGAGCAGATTTCACGAGACAATCCGTCTGCAAGGCCGAGTAGATTATTTTGGTTCCCCTATCCTGTCAGTCGGAGATACGTGGACAAGTGCTTAGCACACGGTTCACAAATCTCGAGGGGATCTAACTTCTCCGAAGATCTTGCTTCGGTCGGGGCTTTCAACTCGAAGCATCAGGTTTGCCCATAAGCAATGTCGTCTTTCCATTCTAACTTTCTGTAGCGGAGTCAATTCAACGGTTTGCTCAATAGCATCTATCAATTCTCGAATATCGTACCGTCAAACGAATTCCTATCTAACGTGATATATCCAGCTTTGCATGGTCAGTGAATGCAATCGAATTTCTTTCTTCAGATAATTTCTAAATCTTTCTTCAGCTTCTTAAATTATACTATTATTTATTGAAGAAGTTCTACAAGTTGCCGTCGAGGCTGTACCTGATCACTACACTGCGGATTTTATGCACTTACGAGAAAATTGAATAGGAGAAACATAAAACACACAGTGAAAACAGAATAACTTTATAATATTGGCATTACTCCAGTTTGTTGCGTTTATTATTATTATTTGAGAAGTTCCCCAATGTGCTAAGGTTTATACATTTTATTTGTAAACGAATTTCGTTTAGAACATGAATAATCCTTTACGCAAATTTTCCTTTTCATTACTTAATAAAATACAGAATAAAGGAACCACTGTGTTTCCTCACGTAAAAAAAGTGCTCCCAGTCAAAATAAATTTTAAATGGTCATATATTTGGATAATATACAGATTTCCTTGTATTTTATGCATTCGCAAAAAAATGCTATAAATGCATAAAGATCCGCAGTCCAGTGATGCATTAAAATCGAATGTTTACTATTTATGATTTTCACGACTAGTTTTTCTACAACTATTTTCGAGCGTATTTCTCTGAAATGCGTCCACTCCATCGCACCAAATAATTAACAGCTTAGCCAGAAGATGAAAGAGGATGAAGTCTTTTGAACAGAGTCGAGACACCGGCGGCGTCTGAATGTTAAAATCGCGGGAATCGTTACGAGCGGTATAGAGTATATTCGAAGCTCACCACTTTACACGGTGGTAACTATCACGTGGAACGTTTTTCTCTAAAGGAAATCCTTGGTCCCCATCTTGCTCTTTTGCGTTTCCGCGCGCGTTAAAGCCGCGCTTGGCGGAGCGATGCATTCTGGAGGACCATTTGGAGGCTCGCAAAGGGGGCGGCTTTTAAGCGGCTCGCGGCGGAAAGGTTCCGAGCACGTCGGAAGCGATGGTCGTTCGAAGTTTCGCGCTGATTTGCACGTAAAACCGGGCGTTTATCGTATGCCGTGGCGGATGAAGGAACAGTTTAGTAGCTGCCGCGACGCTTTTATTTTACGCCAGCCGCGGAGCACTGTAGGCTCTCGGATTTCCGACAAGCTTGCTCACAATATTCTACTGCGATCGGTTAAGCTCTCGCCGCACATCCACAATCAAACCTATACAATTCTTGCGAATATTTAGAAACGAATTTAACATATATTTTAACTTCAAAAACATTTGTCTACAATCACTAATCATTACGTGGACATGCGAAATGTACTTCAAAAGTGCAATGACTCAACTAAATTATATTTGATATTCATCTCTATCGAAATGGTAAATAGAGACGTAATGAGATAGTACAAAATTTTGGATACACATTATATAATTATTAGTATAAATTTGAGTGGCTTCGTTAACCCGAGTAATTGATTCAAGGATTAACGAATATAAATATATTAATTTCAAACTCCTCCGTTCTGCCGTTCGAAATAATGATTTTATTAAAACTTGTCTAATAAAAATATACTTTAGTCTGCATAAGAACACCTCATCGACACTAGACTAAAAGAAAGGCAGAACAAAACTAGAAAGGCAGTAGTTTTTTGAAACTGCAAAATCGTCCAAAAAAGAAAGCCTAATTTTTGAAGTCGTGGAATAAAGAGGGGCCTCAAGCGCGAGTTGGAGGGACGAGCGGATCGTTTTGGAAAATTTTATTGCTTTAATTAATCTCTGAGCGCGACGAAAGGACAACAGGGGAAATGCGTTTGACGTTCAATTGCACGGTGAAATGACGGAGAGCGCCGCCGGTATAATGTTCACGCTTTGTTCGCGATATTAATTACAAACAATCGTGCTCATTACGCGCGCAAACGAGCTCAACATGATTAGAGTATTCGAAAGGATCGGTCGCGGGTGCACGTTCGGGTTCCGGATACCCGTTTGCGTTGACGGGGCCGTCAAATGTTTTGTGAGTCTGTTTGCCCCTTTCGTAGCAGCGGAATCGCGCGGGTTTTTCTCGCGGCGGGTTCCGCGGCAGGCGATAATGCGTGCAAATTGTTTGCGCGATTTCGATGTTTAATCGCCGAGAGAGGACTCAAAGGGTGTGCCAGCTCCGCCGTTTCATATACACGGTTTTATTTGCCGTTTGGCCGGCCGATTATTGGCACCGTTCGGCTCAACACTCGTTTCTATAAATCAACAGGCAATTAATTTCAGCGCAGCTCGCGTAGTTACGCGTTTATGCGCGACGACCACCCCCCCGCGTCTGCGACACGGCACATTATAATTAAACTTTATGATTAGAGTTAATAATTCGAACACGTGACCCACCCCTGCTATCCCACCAGCGACGTGTACAGTTTTAATGGCGCTGCCAGGCCGAAGCAACTGTGTCCCCGACACGGAGTTTCTAAATCAAACCTGCGGCACCGAGGTCTGAACGAACACCGGCAGGCTACAGTCTGGTCAACTTGTACGCAGAATACCTAGGAAATTTCTCTATTCACGCTGGAAACGCACTGCTGAAAAGCTGGTCTGTCTCCAATTTCGTAGAAAATTCTCAGTAATTCAAGATCTGATTGAATGAATTTCAAAAACGATTTGAAATATATTGAAGACAACGTTTTTATTGGTGTGAAAATAAGAGCTGTCGTTTTTTGGTGATTTTATAATTAAAATTTACTTTAGAGTGTTTTGAAAATTAATTATTTCTGTCAATTGATTTTTTCTTCTTGACACATGATTTTCTTTTCAAGCTAAAATGACAATGAAGTTTTAGTTTTCAATGAATTACTAAAAGAAAAAATTAATATTAATTAATATTAATATTTGAAAACACGATTCAAATCTTCATCACACGTCTGGCACTGAACTGTCTTGAAACAAGTCTCGACCAGAGCCGTTTTATACTGTTTCGATTAACCTTTAAATTTAATTCATGCAAACTCCAGCTCTAAAAGGATCAATATATTTGAAGTAATGGTGACTCGATCTAAGCTCGGTAGAATGTACGGCGAGCACAAAGTTACTTTTATATTTGAAAAGTTTTCTGCTATCGTCTCCCCGCTAGAGTCATTTACATCTGATAACATAGAAAATATGATATTGCGAGAAAGGAGAAATTTAAGTTTTTGCAGTTATGTCTGATATGTACTTCGTTCAATTAAGGCCGGGATAATTTGACAGGTCTGCTGACTCGAAGTGTCTATATTTGTTGGATTTATACAAAACGAGACGAAAAATTAAACACTGGGAAATTCTATTAACGTCCATATTAGAATAACGCTTTAAACTTGCATTCACATTATAAAATTAATCAGAAGGATTAATGTCAAAGGTTTACGAATGCTCATTACTCTATCAAATTATTTAAAAGTGATGAGATAGATACATCAAATACGAATTTTCTAAAACCGTTCTTAACTAAACAACATTGTAAAGCAAAAATGAGAACTCATTATGCACCTGAAATTCCATCTTCGAAATTACGAAGTTACTAAACAAAACTCTAACAGAAATAACTGCAACGCCCTTTTAATATAAACGCGTGTTGCTTGCAAAAGATGCCTGAAAACTAACCGGGACGACTAATAGAATTAATGACCCAGAAAACCGTCATCGCATTTCCGGCAAACCCCAATGCCAGAGATACGAATATACATCTCCCGATTCGAAGTTCGAACTTTTGGCACGTTAAAATCGTCGACTTCGACGGTAGCCTCGGAACCGTATCAGCTCGCGGTTGTTTTCGCCCTGGAGAAAACGCGTTTTCCGGTTAGCTTCCTCCTCAAAGAGCAGGGGAACCAGGCCCTGTACCGTTGAACGAATGACTGATCGCCGAAGTTAGTCTTAAAGTAATCTATGAGAGGAGAGACTGTCTGTCGTTACCTTGTGGCGAGATCCCGATGCACGAAGTCCATTTCCTCGAGGTGTTTCATGCCGGATGCTATTTGCGTGGCCATGTAAACCAACGTGCCGAAACTGCAACACGAAGAACCTTGGTGGAGGCGGTTCCATCTTGAAGTTTGCTCCTCGAAACTCTAGCCGGTGTCTATGTGTGTACGCGGCTCTCCGCGTGTACGTATCGCGTTATGTACACGACCGGTCGTTTGCATCGGCTCGCAATACCGCAAATGACGACGCTTTAAAGTACAGTCGGACGCACGTCGACCGACCATTTGCATTAACAACAAAAGCCCGGCGCAGATCGATCGTTTCCCCGTTCGTTTCTCTTCACCATAGAAATAAACTTCGACGGGGTTTTTTCTCTCTTCCCTTTCACCCCCTACCCCTTACCAACTATCGGCTCCCCTTTTTTTCCACTGCCTTCGTTCGAAACGATAGCTACCGACTAGTCAATGAACCCTTTTTCGGCTAGAATCGGCCGCTCGCGACACCATTATTCTCGAATATCGTCGTTACACGGCACGTCGCCGTTTAAAGCGGGTGCATGCTCTCGGTCTCGTGGAAAAAGCACGTTTTTTTCGAATCGCGTGCACCGAAAACTACTAAGCGAATCGATTTTTTTGCTTGGAAGAACACAATTTGTAGTAAAAGTAGTTGAACCTATATTTTCGAAAAATTGTTTATGCAATCCTCGTGCAATGATACATTTGACTTATTTCAAAGCTTCAAGCTTCTACATTTTGGTCTGTTGAGTTCTCGCGAGATCCGGGCACCTCCTTATTAGCTTAGGTGGGCGTGTGTTTTTAGTGGGTACTCTGGGGGAGGGGATCGGCAAGCTCTGTTAGCTTGGCGGCCCCCTCCCTGTGAGAGTCCCACATAACCCCGGCTTCCCCGCAGGATGCTGTATTCATATTGACCATAGAAAATCGGCGCGATTTTCAATTTTGAAAAGCAGTAAAGTTATAACGTTCGAAGCGAAAAAATTTCAATTACACTTTCCAATTTCTGTTTTTCTGTTTCATGAGAAACGGGAAATGAATCGATGAAACAGTGATCGGGCATATGGTAGTTCAAACTCAGTTGAGGGACGCAACTAAAATCGCAGACTCTAAGAATTTTTTAAATTTATAGAGAATCAAAGGTCGACAAGTTTTGTTTATAATTCAGAGTCGTTTTAATTGTATGGCGAAATGAACTTCTAGATACGTTTAAAAATTTTATACTCATCCCAGCATGCGCCACCTAATGGCGGACACTGACGCAACAAGAAAGGCTCCGAACTGTACAGCGTGGCCGACACTCTTCCGGTTAACATTGTCGTAAGCGGATTACGCGGTGGAACAGATTTATTTGGCCGCGGGATAGCCACGTCAACGGAACCTGCGTAAATATTGTTGGACGCGGGTGTTCATGAAGAGCGCCGATATATTTCATTCGGATTCAGCGAAATTCCGTTTTTTTCACATGCTCCCCCCCACCCCGGACCCGAAAAAACACACCGGAACGCGAGGTTTCATTGTTTTCCTTCGCGGAATATTGGCCGGCAATTTTTGCCGCGACAGGCATTCCGCGGGCAACACGAAATTTCAATTAGTGTGCGTTTATGTAACAGCGAGTAATGTTTCCGGCGGAACGTTCCGGTGAAAATTTATCGTTGCGATGTGGGGTGATTTTCGGCATCGTTGACGGAAAACGGAGCACCCCCGGTTGAAAATTGATCGACGAAAATATGGATCGGAAACCGCTTCAGGAATCCCGAGACCGTGCGTTCCGCAAAACGCGGTCGACCCTCCGCACAATGATCGCGCAGACCGAATGGGAAACTGTTTCGTTTGTGTTGGCGGTTTAATTAACAGAATCAAGTAACTTGAACTCGACGCCAGAACAGTAATCTAATTCTGTCTGTTCCAGAATTGATTTGCTTGATGCAGGCTGGTTTGCGACCGGACCGATTCCCGTCAAACCACATGTTTTTTTTGTAATATTGCATAAACTCTTCTCCCGCATCCCGTTCCCTGCGTAACTCGATCTGGAATGGCACGTTACACCATGTCTTCAATATACTGAGGGGTGGGACACGGGGGATGATTCTACACGTAAAAATAAGTCGAACGAAAGGAACAACATTTTTTGGTCTGATACCTTGTTTTTGATCTGACGAAATTTCATTGAGAAATGCCAATTTTATCTCCTGCATATATTAAGGCAGTAGAGAGAGAGAGACTCGTTTCCAGGATTGCAAGGGTGCGGGATTCGCCTTCTCATTT
>CM052316.1:19337250-19349179 GCA_028455605.1 Lasioglossum malachurum
GATTTCGTACCAGTTTTGTTGAAGTACATATGTACTTCAATGGTGAAATTTGCTTAAAAAATGTCTCAGAAAAACATATTCATAACTTTAACATCTCTAAAAAAAACAAGTCAGCAACAAGTCATTTTGACTCATTCGGTAGTTCTAGATCGATTACTTGTGTCATTTCGAATAAAACACTTCAAATCAATAATACAGATACACGAGGTATCTTGTACATAGCGTCGCACACGTATGAAATGATGGTGACGAGATATCTGGTCTATAGCCTCTTCGACATCGGGGAAACGAGATATCTCGTCCATTGTAGCGAAAGAGATAATCCCCGTTCCTGTCTGGGATGCGATATAAAATTGTTTCTGCGTAGGAGGATTGTAATTAGTCGTACCTGAGGGTCTTAGCAGTGTGCACGGTGGACGTTTCAGCGATGTGGCTCTGCAAATATTGATTTAAATCCCCGTACTCGCCGTTTTCCGATACGATGCACATGGGGTCGTCTTCGAGGCTGGCACCGAGTAGCCGCGCGACATTCCGATCGGCCAGCCGTGCCAGTCTTTTTGCTTCCTGTTGAAATTCTATCCTGCAAAATACACAGGACACTCGGAAGTAATATCTTTATAGTCGGATGCCCTGCCGACCGGCTTGCTATTGAATACGGGCACACGTATACATATACTCGAAATAATGCAAGCACTTTGTCTGTGTATTGCATCGTCGTGTTCCTCGAGAGCTTGTCCGTCCGTCTCTCCTTCCTTCCCTAACGAAAACGGCAAGCTGCAGAACGGGATAGAGGAGGGTGAAGGAGAACCAGGGAAAAAACAGAAGGATTGGAGAGGGATTGTAGCCGGCAGAAGCTACGTAACGCGCGACCCACGGATAACAACTACCGAGATTATCGTTTCGAGAACGCTTGTGAGTTTCATGTTTAATAGAGCTCTCCCGTTGTTTCGCTTGTCTAATATTTATGATCCGGATAACAGAAAGCCCGATGGTTCTGAGCCCCCTGAGGACTGCTTATCCCTGAAGCCGAGCACCTTGAATCGATTGACCCGCGAACGCAGCCTGTGCAGTTTTACTTTATGCAATTGACGGCGACCCATTCGTCATCAGGGAAACTAAAATTTTCTTCAGGAAATTTTAAAAAGCTAGAAAAGCCGACTCCTTTCTTCTCGTTCAATGAATTTGTAACACAAATTTTTGTCTTTCGAAGAAAGATTTTCACATCATTCCTTTTCGGCTCCCTAATGACTAGACTGCGGATTTTTATTCATTTATGAAGAAGTTGGCTGGGTGAAATATAAAACGGTAAATGGTTAGAAAAATTTAAGAATATTGCAATGTTGTTTTTTAATGCAACACAATCATTAAAGGATGAAATGTATTTTTATTTTCCTCCTTCCCACAATCAATGCAGAAGATTTTGATTTTGCATAAAGATCCGTAGTCTATCAATGACCTGTAATTAATCAGACGATAGCGTTACAGCATATCTATATACTTTCTAAAAAATCTGAAATTCGGTTGCTCTATGCTAGGCTTTTAATTAAGAAACTTTATTACGAGTCGAGCAATTTTGAGCCGCAAAGAAGTTCGCGACTGTAACTGCGCTTGTGGTTCGGCGTGCAAACGGGAAAATGCGCGTCCCTGGAGATCAACGCAGGAGTTTCGGGAAAAGGAAAACGAAATAAAACTTTCCGCCGCGCCGGTGCAGAGGAAATTATGATCTTGTAAAGCTTTGCTAGATCTGCTCCCTTAATTTGTTTAGATGCCAAACAAGCGTAACGCCGAAACAGAAACTCAAAGTGCGTTTGAAAAATCCTGAGAAACGTCTGACGCCGGAGATGAAATACTGACGAATCTATAAGCACTATACTGTGGATGTAGCAGTATAAAAAAATTCAATACGAAAAGGTTAAATGAAAATGAATTCCTACTTTTCATCATTTTAATACGTTGAAAATAATGTAAAAACTGCGCTAAATTTGTCTGCACAATTTTCTATTCCTCCCATTCATTTTTATGATAAATGCATCAAATCCGCAGTAATAATCATTCCAAAGGGACATAGGCGTTGCCATAAGCGGATGGTTTGCCCCAGGCTCGTCAAACTTAGCTCATTTATAGATAAGACTATGGACAATATTTCAATATCGATTAGATCGCCGCAGCGTTGTCGAAACGGCAGTAAATAAATCATTTGATCAAGTTTTACTAACAATGTAGTCGCCTATGGTTTTTCGGACAGAGTCGTTCAACTCTTTGCGTCCGTTTTGCCACGTTTTTCCGCGAAACTGGAGAATTTCTCGTTAACGCGCGACCCGTATGAAAATCCGATGATTATCTCGGCGCAGACACGCGAGGCGTGCACGTCGAACGAGCAGCCGACAACGCGAAGAATACCGGATTTCGGGACGAGATGCTTGTGTGCTCGAGCCGCGTCGCCGCTGGTTCCGCTAATTGCGCCCTTCATTAATTGATATCGTTCGTGACAAAAGCTCGTTCGCGAATTTCGCCTGGTTACACGGTGTCAAAACAATATTGCAAATTACGGCGCGAATTACGGATTCGTTTCTCGGTTTGCGTACACGGCGCGACGGCTCTCTGTGGAAACTTTGACGACGTGTTGCGCAGCTGAACGCGAAACGACTGTGTCGTGTGCGAAGTCTGATGAAAAAGTTATAACCACGCGAATTTCAATTTTCCTTGGTTGGCCTGCCAGCTGGAAAATCGGCGCGGAAATTTATATTTCCCGTTAATAATAATTTCAATCCTTAAATTGTAACGTAAAAAATATTTCAGCAAATTATTTGTCAATCTCAATTTATGTTCGTAAGTGCTATAAGAATTTTTCAGATGTTTTAGGAACTATTGTTCACTAAACATTCAGCATCAGATCTGAATATCCCGCGTTTACAGACTAGTAATAGTGGGACATTATTGAAGTATAGAAATAATTTAGATACACAGTATTGAAAGTTTTAATTTTACCTAAAGATCCCCCTACCTATCCATCACGAGACATTCTGGATCACTGTCCTTTATTCACCTAAACATCCCTTGCGACTTTAGTTTATTTCCCTAGACAAAAGATATGTGATGGCCATCTATAGATGACGTTGATGTAATAAAACGTGAAACGACTGTTTTTTGAAGAACGCAAACGCCGCTGAAACGAGTGTGTTCGAAAGCGAACCAGTTTGAAGTGGATAGCATCGACTAGGAAGGGAATCGATGCAGCGAATTTTGTTGACGTGATTCTACAACGTTCTTGAGCAGACCTTCTGATCCCGCTGTCCTTTTCGAGTACCCGCGCAGACAGCTGCGAGCTGTTGCGTTGAAAATAGAAAAAAAAGGGAAAATGAAAAATGGGGAGAGCGATTGTACTTTCGAGGCTCCGGCATCCCGTCACCGAGGTCCTCGCCGAGCGGTACACGTCCCGCGAGCGGAGGAACCTGTAATCCCCGATCTTGTCTACCCGGATCATCCGTTCGCTGTGCCGGAGATAACGCGTCGCCTGTTCGTCCCTGGGACACGCTTTATCATGTACATCCGCTCCTGCTTCCTTGGCTTCGAACGGGAGTTTATGGACATCGGTACGCAAATTGAAGAAGCATAACGGCTCGGGAATTGGCTCATCGTCACCCCCTTCCCCGAATTCCTAATAATGAACATATTCTGACAACGAATTACACGTTTCCCGATTACGACAGAAATTGAATTTTCTAATTATTCGCGTTTTTCATTTCCGGGATTGTCTCAATAGCTTTCCTTTATATAACGTTGATTAATATGCTTTTGTTTCATTTCAGAACGTTTTTTATTAAAACAGAACATCCACGATTATATAAAAAGGACTCTTATAATTTTCTTTTAAGTGACTACGTGAAAAGAGACTCACATCCATTTATTTTCTAATTTTTCGTATCCAAGCATGAATACAGTGGCGTTAGGTCTGGATCACAGATCATTGGATCGGTTTCGATCTTCACTATCATATGGCATTCAACATTTGAAAACTACAGCATTGACAAATTTTAAGCCCTCACGATGTTATATATTCGAAACGAATCATGTTTTCCTGTGACATTTTATTCTATCATTGAAAACAATTGAACATCGTACGAGTTGTATGTATTGAACTCATCCGTGTTTGATTACGCAAATGTACACCATACAGGATAAACAAATATCTCATTAATAAAAACTCGAGAGTTAATTATATTGAATCATAGTGTAACAATAAAGTTTTATTCATTTTGTATTTGTATTACATTTTTTAAAAGCATGTTTATCTAAAGTGCGGTTCGCTATAACGTTACGCGTCATCAAAGTGGCTCGTGGAACCATTTGGGTTAGCCAGGCCTGGTTTATACGAATGAAATAGACAAGACTCGCGTGTTAAAAGGTCAACCACAGTGATGGATATTTCAAAAATGAAGTGATTGGAAGCTTCACTCAAATCTCCGACATTTCAAATGCGAATTTTGAAGAACTACGTGAGACGGAAATTTATATTTTCGAATTAAACTAACCGATTGCGCAACGTCCCTAAAAAAGGAAGACCATTGGGTCAAGCCATCGAGATAGTCAATTACTGTTTCGAATAAAACTTCCGGACGGTTCCGGTCCTCCTTTTTGCGCGCTGGTATTGCCGGGGAAATTTTGACGCGGAATCAATATTGGCATTAGACGTTCGAACTTCCCAGTTCGTTATTGCCTCGTGATTCGCAGGCAGTTTAAATAATTCCCCGGAGAGTTTAGTCGGTTTCAAAGGATATCTAGGTCGAATTGGAAGCTCGATACAGTCAATTACGGAACTGCCGGGGCAATCGTAGGTACACGGTATCGGTGTTGCGTCGTTAAGGCCCGTGTCGGGAAAAATAATAGCGCCCCGGCCCCTCGGAGTTATTCGATTATACGGCGGCAGTCGCTGGCCGTTTAAACACCTTTTGCATTATCGCGTCGCGGCAAATTAATGCGTCGAGCGTGTTATTATATTCGAAATCACTTTGCGCCACATTATCGAATTATCGCGTTAACGTGCCCGCTCTAGATATAATCGATTGGGATAATTTTCTATCGATGTCCTATATTTCCATTATTTCCCTTCTACGCCCCCCCCCCTGCGGCCTCCGGTACCACCGCGCCACCTTCAGTAGCCATTCTACTGCAGATATAATAAATGAATCAGGGTAACACTCCATAATCGATCGGTATAATTCGCCGGCGTCATTCTATAACCCCACGCTTAATTCTTCCGGCCACTATATTGCACCAATTTAAACGAATGCTTCGATAACGTGTTGCTCCAGTCACTTTTGTCGGCGAATTTAATTATGAACTTTGATTTATCGATTCGCCAGCGAACGGGCTACTGTGTGTTACTGTCCGAACGCACAAATGGGATGAGCGGTATTCAATTTAATCAAATATATGTAGATGGTCTTAGAATAATATAATACTGCTTCTATTTATGCTTAAATTTGATATAATAACAGGTCCAAATATTTGTGATCATTGATATTGTAAAGATCCATGAGGAATTATTACACAAATTTATTTCTTTGGCTACATAAAACAATCACTTTTATGCTCACAAAAGTAATTTCAATATTTTAAAGCAGTACAACTTGATACGTGAATTGAAAGAAATCTCAAACGATTTATAATATTTAAAAAAATAAAGTGTGTGTCAATCTTCAGCCTAAAGAATATGTGATTAAGTGATGGAAATTGTACTCAATAACTGCAACTTGACAATGAAATAATTCATTTTAACCAATACTTTCTTGTAGAATCAACCCCTCCACCCTCATGTCTCCAAACGTTATCACCTCGAATATCTTTGTTGTTTTCAAACATACACTGACAAGACAATGAAATTAATATTTTAGCAGCTATAGCTGTCAATCCACATGTGAGTACGAGAAAAATTGCCCGAGAAGCAAGCATGAGTCAAATTAGCGTAATACGAGTTCTGGCCCAACATAAATTTCATCCGTTTCACATATTGCTACATCAAGAATTCATCAGGTTTTTTCTGTCTGTGACATCGAATAACCTTGAGTAATTATAGTCACTGAATTCGTAGTGAAAGGGACTATCATTGTAGATGTTTAAAAAAGGATGGTTCCATTAAAAAAATAAAGGTGACCTTGATGTCTAAAAAAATTACATAAAAACAAACAATTTTTGGTGTCGTACGAGCTCTATTTTACCATTCAACATTGTCCGCAAGACATTTAATGCATCTTTGAAAACAATAAAGATATTTGAGGTGATAACGTTGGATAACAGGGTGACTCTGCACCCTGTATAGTGCAGCATATCGCTGGTTAATGGAATATTCAAGGTTGAAGAACCGGGAGGCGCCTCGCTTGGCGGCAACTCGTTCGACTTTCGCAATTATTTGCTTAATGCCGGCAAATTTCTGGTTAATACGCGGCGTGGCTTGGCGGCAGTTGATGATAATACAGGATCCTTACCTAAGCGCATCCGAGGATCCGGGTCTCAGGGACTTAACGATCACGAGGTCGCTGCTGGTGTTCCGGAAAACTTCGTCGTATCCAGGAAACCTGTCGACCTCGCAAATGTGAACGTCGCCGAAGTATCCGCAGCCGAGGTTTTCAACGATGTTGAGCTTCTCCCGGGGGAAGTCTAAGATGCACTCGGGCACCTCGTCTTCCTCCTCCGTAAGCATATCCTCGGGACTGTAGCTTGTCATGCTACTGGAGGCTTTCGCGCTCATTGGCGGTGGCGTGCTCGGTGTGGGGGATGGCGGCAACGGCGGCAGAGAATTCTGCAATAAAAGGCAAATGCGCCGGTGAAACGGAAAAGTCGAAAATATTTCTGGGGACACCGTCCCCGGGACATTATTCCCTATGTACCCAGTTCATTACGTTCTATCTTCCAACAGTTCCACGGTCAGAATTCATATTTAATCCTCGTACAATCCGCTGAAATATTTACGCGAGAGACCCTCAACCGATTTTCACCCGTTCTCGTTTTAATTAGACCTATTGTACATCTAACTATACACTTTCAAATCCTGATTCCACTGCGGATATTACGCATACATGGTAAAAATGAGTGCGCGTACATTTTTAAAATTTAGGAAGATTAAAGAATTTAAGAATATCAGAGAGTCCACTGTTCCCAATTTATTGAAATTATTACAAAACAACATTTTTACATGATTCAAGAAGCTTTTATTTTGTGTCTATTTTAAATTGGTTGAAGCTAAAGGCTTTTATTTATTTTTTTTTTTTTGGTTCATATAACTATTTTTTTTTAAGTTGTAATTATTATTTGTAAATATATTCAGCATCTGAAATGTGAAAGTTGAAATAAGACGAAAGATAGCAAAAGTCAGTCGAATAAAATATATCAATGTAGATTTATTGAAATGGTACTTGTCTGTAAGTTACGTAGACTCGCGTGAAAAGTAAAATATCTCCAAGAGTGAAATAAAAATTGCTGTAAGTTATTTAACGTTTCCCGACGAGTGCAAAAACGTTCGAAGTTTCAAAAGAAACGACATTCGAAAGTATTTTCATGAAAAATTATGGAAGTTTTTCATTAGCGCTTAATGGTCTTGCTAAGAAAATGGGGATAAGTTGAGCGACAACGGTATCAATTACTCTTCCTCCTGGAACTTAACGGAACTTATGAAATGCTGATAGATGACTTGGAAAATAAAAATGAATTTATTGAACGACTTTAACCTCGAAATAAAAAGAAAGCAAACAGTCTGTTCATATTACTGATATAAACTATTTCGAAAATACGCGATGTACGACTTAATAGAATGTTATATGATACAATGCATTTTGTGGAAGATCTATGCAATTCGTTTTGCATTTTAGAAGACACAGCCAGCCACAGGAGTCCATTTAGCCCCACTAAATGCTGCGTTGCGTTAACCCCAACGAATCCCCCAAGTATTTAATTACCACGTTCGTATTATTCATGAGTCCCGTTATCGGTATACCCCTCCATTCAATTATTTTTGCGTTACCCTCTCGGCGTAAGAGCAATTAGAAAGCAAATGGTGAAAAATCATGGACGATCTTTCTTCGGTAAATACGCCGGCGATTAGCAATATTCGACTTGAAAGGTCTTGAACGGTCAGAAAATACGCACAAGGCCACGGGGAACTTAAGTAATCAATAAACACACCCTTTACAGTATCGCTTGGTAATCTGCGTGTGCCCACGAAAGACGTTTCCCTCGGACGTCTCGCATTAGTTATGATTGATAGTGCCCTCCGGTTGCCATGTTTTTCATCCATTAAGCTTCATTATTCTTCGTTCGAAGTGTTTCAACGTCACCCGGCAAATTTCGAACGTGGGAAAAATTGATTGTTATCCTGTTTCTATCGGCGAAAAAACGCACGTCTCCACCGCGGCGATGAAACGGATTTATCGGCTTTGAATCGTGTTACGAGGAGTACATAATCGTCTGAATAAAACAATGTCTTTTAATAGTTCATGAAGACATTAATTCAAGAAAAATGTGTCAAAGACGAAGTACCTAGATACTTTCAGCAAGCTTGATAACTAATTATTTTGTGAATGAAAAAGTTATAAAAATCACTTCATATAATATTCTACATATAATAAATTTGAAAAGAAAAGTTTAATGTATTTGTAGCAAATATGTAAGAAGGTGAAACATAAAATACTAAAGCCGTTCGAACAATTTAAAACAGTAAAATCATTAGAAGAATTAAAAAATCCTGTTATATCATTTTCAACCTATTAAACTTATTAAGAAGGTAAATTAATTTCTATTGCACTCCAGTTTGTTGCAAATCAGGTAGAAAGTTTTTATTTTGCATAAAGATCCGCTATCTACGAATAAATTATTAGAAGAGGAAACAAATCTCTATTGAACTTTGTCTTGAAATTTGTTAATTGATCGAACTCGGAAAAGAAACTCAGAATTTTACTACAGAATAGTAAATTGGAAGTATACTTGTAGGTCATACAAAATCAATGCACTCGATTGAACAGCCTCTACTTGTTAATAACTCCCACAATTGTTAATATAGGTACTGCCTCACAAAAAATTTTTGCCATTTAAAGATGTGTGAATACATGCACAAAATTTGCACTTCCTAAGTTACATTGTTTTCTTAAAATTTCAAAATATATTCCGGACATCCCTCGCACGTTTGAATGCATCTAATCACGACCGTCATAAAAATGTCAAGAACGTGGTAAGAACAAACATTAAAACAAGCATAAAGCATAAGAACTAATATTCGGAGCCCTTGATGAAGATAGTCCGAGAATATCAATTACTTTTTCGCGGGGAAGCTCGGGGAGGGAAACAACGCGACCTCGGCGGGACAAAGTTGAGCGAAATGAAATTAAAGCAGAAGCCGGAACAGCGTGGCAGCGAAACAACATGGAATTAAGAGGAGGCCGTTGGATAAGCTCGCGGGGCCAGCAACCCTCGAAAGGGAAACGATTCAAGTGGCTTGCCGCGTGCTGCGATCGCGTTGTAAGATCCTAGAGTCACGAAGTGGTGTTTGACACAGTTCCGAGCGGTCCGAAGTGGCCTGCATTAATGCCTCGAGAAGGACTAATCGTCACGGATCGCATGTCTGCCGTACATTTTTGATACTCACCTTGCAGATCTCCGTACTGGCGTAATACTTTTCCGGCGGCGGTGGTATGGGCGGCGGATTAGATGGATATTCTTGAACCGGGGGAATTGGCCTGGCAAGATTGATCGCCGTGTTCAGCAGCAACGGAATAACCGGCTGCACCTCCGTGATACCTGTCCGGTGATACCGTGAACGGAAAAAAGAATTTTTTGACAAGGTTAGAGACACACGATCGCCACTCTGCACGGAAACGAATTCGCACGAAATCTCGGATTTTTCAAATCGCAATTCGCAAAAATCTCAAGTAGAAATTACTGCAGCTATACTGCGGATTTTGAAAACTTGTTACAATAACGATTATTACAAAACACATCAAATGCATAGCAGGAAAAAAATTTGGACAATTTGCAAATCTCAAGTACAAATTACTACAGATATGCTTACACTGCGGATTTTGTGCACTTGGGATAACAATGATCAAATGTGTGTGCCAGGAAAAACATTTAAACAGATTAAAAACACTGTATTATTTTGAATCGTTTAAGACTAGATGAGAATGATTTCCTCCCTCTTTCGATGCACCGTGCCGTTGCATGCATCGAGAAAGCTTTTTTCCTCAGCGAGCTTCCGGCGGCTTTTTCCATCGCCGTTTCGCGACGCGGATTTGTTTTATTGCGACAGGCTGGCGCGTCTCCCAGCGAGTTCCCTTTATCTTTATGGGCCGTCGATCGTGCCAGCCGATTAGGAGCCACGTGAGTTTGCAATTAAACCTTTTTCTCGTCGGGAATGGTTTTTAAACGTTGCGCCAGTTTTAAGGAAGCCCGCTGGCAATTATTAATGTAAACCGAGTGAGAAGCAGTTTCGCTACCAGTCGACGAATGACAAATAGTTCTGCCGGTTAGTATCCGCCGCGTTAATTTTCAACGAGCGTTTTAAATTTTCCGTTGCATGATCGCATAGCGAAGTTATTGTGAAGTTGTAGAATTGCTCTAAAATTTTGCGTACGTTGCTCGCGTTTAACCGAGGTTGTAAAATGAACTCGAGATAGAGCTCTCTGGAAGTTCGTTCAAGCTCGCGATGGAGATTATACATCGAAGAATCGTTTAGCTCACGCCACAGTTCAAATTGTTTTTTGCTGAAATCGTTCCAAGTTTACGAAACTCCTTCCCAACATGCCTGACCACGATTCGGTGAAATACGAAGTACGGGTTGTTCGAAATTCACTGTTGCGCGTCGAATGTCACGGAACATTGCAAGCTCTGCGCCATAATGTACTACATGGACAATTCTATTGGTGACATGCAACAGACCATAGGAATAGTTGAATAGAAATCGTAAAAATTACAACGTTTTGCGGATCGATTTTATCAAAAGGTTATACATGCATGAATAAAATCTTTTATTTTAAATACATTAAAGCGTCCACACTAAAGTGTTCTTTGTGTTCCATTCGTAAAAATGACGATTTCATGTAGCACAAACCGCATTCGAAACTTGAAACGTGTTTCCAAAATACCGGACGGGTTCCGACAACCACCGTATCGATTCGACTGAAATTTTGCACCGTTCTATGCGAAATTGTCGGATTCCTGTCAACACATTTTTCATACGCAGTTTATCACTTTTTATAAATAGAAAAACCGTTTCGGCTATGAAAACATTTTTCGAACAATTTTCGCCCGCCATTTTTTACTGATTTTCTACATAAAATTGTCAACGCGTCTGCTTTGCCATGCACTCAAAATTTTGTCCTTGAATGCCTCTTGAAGAGAGAAGTCTGTGTGTGTGTGTGTGCGAGAACACTTCTACATAGACTGTGGATTTTATGAATGTATGATAGAAATAGACAATTATGAAGTCAAAACCGTGACGATAATAACATTTCTTCTAAATATGATTCTTAAATTCTTTTAGAAGTTACTATATCATTTCCGACTTACTCAAATTAATAATCGTAGAAATACTGAAATAAATTTGAAGTGGCAAAATATCAAAGAAACTATACAGGGTGTCCCAAAATTCCTTCAACAGCCAGAAATGGGAGGTTCCGGAGATCATTTGAAGCAACATTTTCCTTTGCAAAAATGTTATCCGCGGCTTTTTTTAGGAGTTATTAACGAAAAATACAAACCAATCAGAGCGCGACCTAGACGCGAGTTGGCACAGCCGGCCCGGCGCGCCAACTGTCTATTGGCTGACTGTGTCAACTCGCGTCTAGGTCGCGCTATGATTGGTCCGTGTTTTTCGTTAATAACTCCTAAACAAAGCCGCGGATAACATTTTTGCAAAGGAAAATGTTATCCGCGGCTTTGTTTA